>JAZFAU010000149.1:3617500-3782500 GCA_037178615.1 Dione vanillae
GCCTAGTTTATCAGAGCGAAGAAAATAGAAATAGAAAAATCCATCTTCCATCGAACCCAGTAACCGTCGCGTTACAGGCAGACGTTGCGCCTCTGCGCCACGACGGTCCTCATATATATATTTAATTACTAAAAAATAAAAAAAAGCACCTTTTATGTTCTATACAAGCATTTTAGATTAAAGTAAACCCGAGTAGTAGTAAACCAAGTGGATATAGCCAGAACAGGTTTCTAGTATATAATAATTCCAAGATATAAGCGCCATAGAATATTACTATATTTATATATGGAGAGCGTAGTTGTTTCAAGGCTACACAATAATACACATACAATATAATTTCCGCTTTTTTCCCCTAAGCCTTCGTAAATACTTTATCTATATTTTTCGTCGTCGTTCTAAGTTTGTTACAAATATTTTTCAATAAAGCAGCTTCAACGATGAGGCATACAATATCAACACGTGCCTGTGTAGCTTATATTAGTATGTATTTAGGAAACAAAAGTGGTTAAAGTTATTTTTTATAAGAAAAACATCGAATTACATATACATCACATGTTTCGACTAAAATCGGGTATAGATTTCAAATTATTGTTTTAAATAACATAAGTCACTCAATAACTATACTTCAGGGTAGTCCCCTTCCAGTACGGGCAGTTGCCTCCGTGCAACTGCCCGATGGACATAAATTGAACGCTTTTGTAGTCATTATCATCTAAAACTACTCCCTTCTATAAAAGATTAATATTTATATTTTTTAATGTTCATTTTATTTTTTAAGATATACATTTATATATGCTTTAGATGTTTTCCTTTTAAATCTAATTTAGTAACCCATATTCTATTCAAACATAGAATTTTGAATAGCTTATTTATTATTTTTAGAAATGTGTGAATTGTATGTTGTATTTAATGTTTTGGTACAACGATTTATATATATATATATATATATATATATATATATATATATATATATATATATATATATATATATATATATATATATATATATATATATATATATATATATATATATATATATATATATATATATATATATATATATATATATATATATATATATATATATATATATATATATATATATATATATATATATATATATATATATATATATAAATCGTTGTACCAAAAAATTAAATACAACATACAATTCACACATTTCTAAAAATAATAAATAAGCTATTCAAAATTCTATGTTTGAATAGAATATGGGTTACTAAATTAGATTTAAAAGGAAAACATCTAAAGCATATATAAATGTATATTATCTTAAAAAATAAAATGAACATTAAAAAATATAAATATTAATCTTTTATAGAAGGGAGTAGTTTTAGATGATAATGACTACAAAAGCGTTCAATTTATGTCCATCGGGCAGTTGCACGGAGGCAACTGCCCGTACTGGAAGGGGACTACCCTGAAGTATAGTTATTGAGTGACTTATGTTATTTAAAACAATAATTTGAAATCTATACCCGATTTTAGTCGAAACATGTGATGTATATGTAATTCGATGTTTTTCTTATAAAAAATAACTTTAACCACTTTTGTTTCCTAAATACATACTAATATAAGCTACACAGGCACGTGTTGATATTGTATGCCTCATCGTTGAAGCTGCTTTATTGAAAAATATTTGTAACAAACTTAGAACGACGACGAAAAATATAGATAAAGTATTTACGAAGGCTTAGGGGAAAAAAGCGGAAATTATATTGTATGTGTATTATTGTGTAGCCTTGAAACAACTACGCTCTCCATATATAAATATAGTAATATTCTATGGCGCTTATATCTTGGAATTATTATATACTAGAAACCTGTTCTGGCTATATCCACTTGGTTTACTACTACTCGGGTTTACTTTAATCTAAAATGCTTGTATAGAACATAAAAGGTGCTTTTTTTTATTTTTTAGTAATTAAATATATATATGAGGACCGTCGTGGCGCAGAGGCGCAACGTCTGCCTGTAACGCGACGGTTACTGGGTTCGATGGAAGATGGATTTTTCTATTTCTATTTTCTTCGCTCTGATAAACTAGGCAAAGCACGGCGTTGAGTTCCGCCACTCAACACGTAATGCCTCGAAAACGGCGGAAAGCGGGGACGGAGAAAGCAGGGACTGAGCAACGGAGTGTTTTAACACTAGGTTCCCACGGTCCCTGCAGTTCCCTCTGCCTACCCTGCCTTGTGCGGGATAAAGCGTGAAGCTAAAAAAAAAAAAAATATATATATATATATATATATATATATATATATATATATATATATATATATATATATATATATATATATATATATATATATATATATATATATATATATATATATATATATATATATATATATATATATATATATATATATATATATATATATATATATATATATGTTTATAAATGAAAATTACCCTGACATATGCATTATACTATTGGACTGGATGGTACTCATGTGGTAAAAGTGATTTTTTCCGAGTGAATTCCGATCCTACAGGAAATCCGTGATAATCATTACTTTCTTTACTTATCGACAAAGGCCTATGGAAATCAGTTTAGCTGTTCCGAAGATCAGACAAACGGCCATACAGTTCAATTTTTCAAAAATGTTTGTTTGTACTTTTATAGCGCGCCTTGAAAATATGCAATTATTTTGAAACAACTAGTAGTCACTTAAATTTTATACATATACATATAGATTTATAGCGTTTTATAATATTAGATTACGTTAACCTACATAGTATCTGATGTATGTATGTTGTCTCAAATATTTGTTCGCAATAATCACGCGCCAAGGGTTCTGTATCAATAAAAATAAAAGCTTATTTTGCGATCACATACATTATTTTTTGTTTCTTTGTATTTAATGTTTAAGCTAATTTTAACTTCTAGTAGCAAATTAAATTTTATCTCACATATCATATTGAAAAAGAACCTCGTTCATTTCGTTCATACGTCAGGTGACGGCCAAGAGTAATAGAAATGTATAATATATCAATAACTTACTCAAAAACATTAAATCGCTTCAAAAAATAATGCTACGTTTCATAAGAACCTAAGAAGACAGAGTAAACAAAATTATAAATAGTAAGGAGTAGGTAGTATACATTAAGTTTATTACATTTGGTTCAAGAAGCCTTTTTAGATCGGCATCAAAGGTATAGGCAACTGAAAGAACCTTTAATTATTTGTATATTTATCGCAAGCCTCTTTCAACGGTATAAGTTTAAGGAATATTGATTTAATTATCGACGTTACTTAAATAAGTCACAATTTATTTGTGTAATAATTTAAATAAACTTTGTATACAATTATAATTAATATATATACAGACTGATGTCTTATTTTCGAAGAAAATTCATAAATTCACAATTCAGTCTTAATAAAGCGCAGCGCTGAGTTGCGTCTCCGAGCAATGGCTCGAATTCAGACGGAAAGTACACAAAGTTCTTTCCGGCTATGAGCAGGAAGCTGTGAAGAAAAAGCGTTAATCTGAAAAACAAATAAGTATTTAAAGGCCACAAAAAAGGACGAAACTTTTTGCAAGTTCAGTAGTGTCTTAACTTTTTGATTAAAGTCGTTGCACAATTAACTCGAGTCAAGTTATTTATACAGAATATTATATTGTTGTATATATACAATAATTTTATTTTCATATACATATATTTTATTATATACATGATATAATAGTATATTTTTATGAGTGTCTTGAAAGATAATGGAAGCTTTAGCTAATCTATTAATTTGTTCTAAAAATTTTGTTACAAAATAACAAGCGAAAAGAGGTTTCTCTATTTTAATCTTTATAGCCTATAATGATGTTAAGTGCTGAAAACCCGAACAAACTGTCAGTTTAAATCAATTCTTTAATTATTGCGTTGCGAGCATGCCGAATAAAATGTCACTCTTCATTTATTCTGAACAAAGAAAGTAAATATTTTTATATAATATATAGGTATAGCAAATACATATGAAACAAAATCATATACAATTGTAACAATGTTTGGTGTAGAAAAAATAATGTACAGTCCTATTTAAATTATTTTATTATTTATAAATACTTTATTACACACACACACACATAAACCAGACAAACACAAACATAGAAAATAAACATATAATATGTATATTCAAAGATCTTATTGCTACAAGCAATCTCTTACTCTTGGTAAACGCAAGGATGGTTATACATGTATATGATATAAGAATAAGGCTCGGTGCAAAAAATTAATAAAAAATAGTAATATAATGAACTATACTAAAGTAAACTAAAATATGTTAAATACATAATCATATAGATTTATAAATAATTAAATGTTTTAAGGAGAAGCAAGGCGTCAACAACTATCACCTACTCGCGCCATCTAAAGTAATGCTGCCTACAGCTAAATATAATTTGTTTAAGAATCATCGTAATTTAAGATTAACTTAACTGAACATTTTACTTTTCTACTTACTTTTACTCTGTTATGTTAGTTAATGGTATTCGAAATTATTCATAAATGTTGGGCAAAAGGAAATTTTATGCTCATATTATAGCGAGTTCAAGCTCGGCTGCTTAGAACCTCATAGAAAATTTACATGCACAAAATACGGTAGGTCGTTAATCTTGTAATACATAAATCATGTGTAAGTATTGTACTAACATAGCTAACTATTTAAAGTATTATCTGTCTATTATTTACGGTAGTTTCTTTATCAATCGTTTTTCTTGTATTGAATGCAGTACAAATAACAAAATACGCTAAACAATAGGTAATAAAATTAATTTATAAATATATGTCTGAAATTGTTAACGTTTATTTAAAATGTATTATGTACTTTATTTATATATACGGAATTGTTCACGGAATTGACATTGTAACTACTCCACATTGTCTTTCGTTGTAATTCATAATGCGATACGAATACATTTTTAACTGTAGAAGGAACACTTCCTAATCAAATGAATTAAGTAATAATAGATTAGTCAAACAGAGACAAAAGGTCAAGCTTAAATGAAAAAATATATACACATGTGATATGATTATTAAGATGTACTAAAAGGATGTTGCTGCGATGTGTTTCTTAGATTGTGTCATTTCGTTCTCGATCAGACGAACACAAGATAATAAATGTTCTTATTTTACTGGACATTCGTTGGGTGACCTTTGATTTTATTTACATAAATATGCTCTTAGGTTTCTATTAAGCCTTTTTGCTTAGAATAGGTTGTTTATTGACTGTTGTATTGTATGTTATGTTAATTAATAATATTTTGTGCTTATTTCGTTTATTTTACGATACAGGTAATGAGGCTAGTTAACGAATTTGCTTTTATTTTACAAAGCAAAAAATCGTATCAGTTTAATATATTTTTCACAGTTATGTTAAACAATAGTTTTGTAACACTTACTATTAAGCACAGATTCCTTAACTTTACATGTATATTTCAAACCAATACTAATACATAAAATATTAAAAAGGTGATCTATACAAAATGTTTTTATTAAATTTTTCATAAATTAATTGTTTTAATTTTATTTTTCGTAAAGCAGGAATTTTTTTTATATTTTATCAACTCTTTCGCTCTTTAGATAATCCAGAAATCTTTCAAATATTATCTTCTTGTTATAAATTTGACACTTTCAACAATGTCTCTTTGAAATATTTTTATATTATTTGACTTTGATAATACTGATACTATTCTCAGAATAAATTTATTAATCCAAATCTTAGAAAAATATTAATAAAATTATTGTTATCTGTATTTTTCTTACTTAAACGTAAGTAAAAGTAAAACAAGGTACACTGATAAATGACACTAAAATTATTTAATAATAATACATAATAATTAAATAATTATGGCGTGTTTTCATTTTGGACAAGATTTTAATTTTATTTTTCATAAAGCAGGATTTTTTTTTATATTTTATCAACTCTTTCGCTCTTTAGATAATCCAGAAATCTTTCAAATATTATCTTCTTGTTATAAATTTGACATTTTCAACAATGTCTCTTTGAAATATTTTTATATTATTTGGCTTTGATAATACTGATACTATTCTCAGAATAAATTTATTAATCCAAATCTTAGAAAAATATTAATAAAATTATTGTTATCTGTATTTTTCTTACTTAAACGTAAGTAAAAGTAAAACAAGGTACACTGATAAATGACACTAAAATTATTTAATAATAATACATCATAATTAAATAATTATGACGTGTGATCATTTTGGACAAGATATACACTCGATTATTAAACTTATTTCATTTCCTGCTCTTGTAGGTTTGAGTGTGCGAAGTGATCTCCGTTCTGTGAACCATGCATGTGGTATAACAATGTATCATGCAGCATAAATTCAAATATTTCAGCACAATAAATTTATTATTTCAAAAATTATGAATCCTTCTTAATAATAAATGTTAACATACAAATTTCAAATAATTGAAATATTACGCTACATTCGAAACATGAACAAAGGGATTTAATGGAGTTCAATAAATTTGGAAATCACTGCCTAATCAAATGTATTAAGTAATAAATGACCTTTGGCACCGCCTGTAAGAGACAGATGAAATTGTTTTACGAGCGAATAAGCTTTGAATATTAGATCAAAAATGTTGTATGTAATAGCTGTTAAATGAATATGAGTACAATTTCTAGCAGACTTTTGAAGATTTTCAATGATCAGTTATTACAAAGAAGGAAAGTATAATAAGAGATATATATATATATATATATATATATATATATATATATATATATATATATATATATATATAATATATATATATATATATATATATATATATATATATATATATATATATATATATATATATATATATATATATATATATATATATATATATATATATATATATATATATATATATATATATATATATAAGTTTCTCCAGGGTTATTTTTAAAAAACGTGATGTCAGCATTGCTGACGTCACTTTCACCAACATAATCTTGATGGCTCGATTGTTGAATATTTAATTGCAAAATGTGCAATTAAATATTCAACAATCGATCAGGACACAAAGTTCGTCCGAACAGTCCGACGGCTCGAATGAGAATGAACCCACGAGCAATATTTTTTTTCTGAAAGGCTTGAATGCTGTTGACCTCAATTGGTCTTGACAGCGTCACCGGGCGGGAGGGACGAAGTGTGCCTCGTCCCCAGAGAATAAAATTAGCATTAATGGCTGCTCAGAAGGTGTATAGAGTCATGGACCAGAGTCATGGACCGACTGGCCCCGCCGCGCTGAGGCGCGGACGTGCCGTTGTGAGAGATGGGCCGCGTCGCCTATTACGGCTGCGACGGCGAGTCTTTGGGACTGAGGAGTGTAACCTGCCGTTGTAGTTACGGTTGGCTGCAGTAATTGGGGCATCGGGGTCTAGAAGAACGCTTCCAGGGCGTCGAAGTAGTTTGTGAGGATGGGGAGCGTACTTAAATGCTTCAACGATTAGGGGATTAGGGTGAAAGTCTGCGCGCTCGTAGTAGCGCTTGGCTAAGCCTTTGCAGAAGTCTTTGATCGATTCCAATTCGAAGTCTTTATGGAGGTCTACGTTGCGAACGTACCAGAGGCATCCGGATGTTATTCTGAGGAATTTATTTTGGAATCTCTGAAGGAGATCTGTGTTTGTGTGTGCGAACACTACACTGGCGTAGGTCATGATGGGAAGCAAGTTTTGTACAATGTCAGCTTGTTACGAAGTGACATTTTACTCCGCTTGCATATGAGCTGGTACAGCCTGTTTAAGATGAACATGGCTTTGTTTCTCACGTGTTTAATGTGAGGACGGAAAGAGAAACGCGAATCTAGTATGATGCCTAGATATTTGACCTGGTTTTCCCAGGGGATCGGTTTATTTTGTAGCCGAATAGTAGAGACGGTTTAGTAACGTTTACGCGGAAAGAGAACCGCTGCGCTCTTCTCCGGGTTGACCTCAAACCGCCACTTGCTAAACCAATCGTCTAGGGCGTCGGCCGCGAGTTGCAGTCTTTCGGCTAGGATCCAAGCGGAGCGGTCCGTGGTGTAGAGCGCGGTGTCGTCGGCGTACATCGCGAGTTCTACCTTTGGAACGCGCGGGATATCGCTCGTGTACAATGCGTATAGAAGGGGGGAGAGTGTGGAGCTTTGAGGGACTCCAGCGCGGACGGGACGACGCGACGAGAGGGTCCCTTCTATACAGTAGCGGAACGTGCGGTTCGACAGGTACTCTCGAATGATGTGCACGAGAGAGTCCGGGAGTGCCATACGGCGGCTTGAAGAGCAGGCCGTTGTGCCATACCTTGTCGAATGCTTTGGCGATATCTAAGAAAACGGCAGCCGTGTCGCTGCGGATCGAACTGCGGTGCTGCATCTGCATCAAGCTGCAGTGGACGTAGTATTTCACTATATGTTCGGTGAGTCAGTGAACTTGATGAACGGCAGACTTCGAGTCCGCGAGGCTTTCTAGATATCGGCCTTTGGTGTTGTAGCGGGTCGAATTCCACACAGGGTTCTTGCTATTGAGGTCTTCAGTTAGAAGGACCGAGGGACCCATATTTAATAGGAGTTTTAAGTCGTTTTCTAGTAAGGGCTTGTTCGGCGATAGGTAAACCGAAGCTATTATAATTGGCTGATAGCCTGTGAGAAATATTTGGCATATAGACGCCTCGACGTTTTCAAGGGCCGGAAGCGGATCTAATGGTACGCAATGCAACGTCTTTTTGAAATATAAGAGAGTAACAAGAGAGAGTTCGAGGGTGCTCCACTCGGATGCGTCGGAAATAATAAGACAACTATCGTAGGGTTTTTTCGTTTTAAAATGGTACATCCGATGTACCTCGCGCACCGGGTATCCTTGGGACTGAAGGTCCAGCAGGATATACTCAGTCTCGATCTCTTTTGGGAGGCCCTTGATGACGACGCGCATGTGTCGCTCGTCTTCAAGGGCGTACGTGTGCCATGTTATCGGGTTGAAGTGAAACCGTCGCACTGCCTTTTATAGTAAAAATCATAATAACAACACCTGTTGAACACAGGTGTTTAATCAATTAAATAACTTTTAAAATTCATTTTTATGTTTCGTTTTAACAATGATTAATTAATTTTTGATTTTTAAACAATAAACAACAACTGATTTACAAATTAATTCGAAATTACTTGATTAAAGCGTTTGCGCCGACACGGCCATTCTGAAAGGCGGTGCGCGCTCTGCACCAGCCTCATCTCGCCGTCTTCTCGTAGTTTTCTCGTAGTCAATGTAGTTCTGTGATGATAATTTTTTGGAGTTCTATACGGTTCCGAAGTTTCTCGGAGGTTCTCGGCGGTGTGTGTGTGTGTGTGTGTGTGTGTGTGTGTGTGTGTGCGTGCGTGCGTGCGTGCGTGCGTGCGTGCGTGCGTGCGTGCGTGTGTGCGTGCGTGCGTGCGTGCGTGCGTGCGTGCGTGCGTGCGTGCGTGCGTGCGTGCGTGCGTGGCGTTTCTCAAAGATTCTCGGAGGTTCTCGAAGATTGTAGTATAAAAACATATATATAAACAAACATGTATAAAAACATTTTGTATAGATCACCTTTTTAATATTTTATGTATTAGTATTGGTTTGTAATATACATGTAAAGTTAAGGAATCTGTGCTTAACAGTAAGTGTTACACAACTATTGTTTAACATAACTGTGAAACATATATTAAACTGATACGATTTTTTGGTTATAAAATAAAAGCAAATTCGTTAACTAGCCTCACTACCTGTATCGTAAAATAAACGAAATAAGCACAAAATATTATTAATTAACATAACATACAATACAACAGTCAATAAACAACTTATTCTAAGCAAAAAGGCTTAATAGAAACCTAAGAGCATATATGTAAAATCAAAGGTCACCCAACGAATGTCCCAGTAACTATTTATAAGATTATTAAACCAGTTAATAAAGTTATCACATGCCGATTAAAGTGAATACGCTTAAACTATGCTTTTGCATGATATTTACAGTAATTATGTAGTATGTGTAGGTATATGGGTGTGTATATAATCTTCAGTCTGTCAGTTCAGTCTATTTCTAGATTCACCACTTTCCATTGATGACATTTAACAAGGTGTTTTAATTTACACAGAAAAAAATTAAACAATTGTATTTACTTAATCAATTTATTGTTTATCCAACGTAGAGATTGAGTAAACTATCTATACTACTATCCATACTTAAAGAAAACACTCAATAACGCAGCACCATTTAAACGAGATAACTTGTTATCATTATGATTTTTTTATCCCTATAGTGAATAATCCACACTAAGAATTAACACTTTAAAAATAGCAAAAATATTTGATAATAATAGCACTCTTTCTTGTGAAATGCTCATTTTTTGCAGTATATAATATTGAGGTAACAACATTTTTAAGTCTTTCTACAGAGATGTTAAGAATGTTATTATTTGTAAAAAGTCAGTGTCTTCTCAGTGGTCAGAGCACTGGTCGATTTTAGTGTGGATTAACATTTTAAACATAACAAAATTATATAACTACCCTATACACAGTATATATACAGTAAGTGCCTTGGACTAACATAATAGTTTAAAGTTTTTATTTTAATTCTTGACGTCTCTCTGGATGTTTATTTCATTTAATAAGCCATATTTAAAAATTCTAAATATACAGAAACGTAGATCTCGAAATCTGCTTTCGAATGTGTCTCAATATTGACAAAAATATGACTTACTGTGATTATGATATGCACGGCAGTATAGTGTAAGCTATTCAACTATAGATAACACAAACTAAAAATAGATCTTATGTTTAACCTAAAGCTTGTATAAATTAATATACATATTATAATAACATAAATATTTCTAAACACAATGTGAGCGTTGTACCCAAAAGCAAAACCTTTATTGCTTGATGAACTTGAATTCTCAATATATTGAAATTATGTGACATTTACTAATGAATATATTACATAGTTCTAGTTTAATACAAGTGTATTGTATATAGATTTATAATTGTCATTTTCGATTATGTTCAATTTAAATTAATTCCATCACGTGGTCGATATTTTAGTGTCAATTATATCGTATTAATATATCTTTTGTAGTCGTTAACTAACCTGCATGCTTAAATTACCTTAAATTACTAAATCGGTACTATATTTTTTTCACGATTCGTGTAATGTCATTTGCATAAAAATAAAAATAGTTTAAAAAAAAAACAAAAAAACACGCTTTTTAAGTATAGCAAATTAAAAAGTAAACAATAATTCTTCAGACAGTAGTGATAGAGAAATACTAATATAATTGTAAAAAAGCGTGGGTTCGCGTTGTGCCATATTTTCGTATATTAAGCAACTGAAACTATATAGTACATATTTATAGAGATTCGAGTATGAAGGGAAAGGGAAAAGGAATGACCAAGTCGATAGGAAAATATCATTACCGTCTGAAGAATTGTTGTTTACTTTTTAGTTTGGTATACTTAAAAAGCGTGTTTGTTTAGTTTATTTTTTTTAGTTCATTGTGGTACATTATTATTATTTTATTTAATTGAATTTTTTACTTTTTTTATTGGTGAACCAAATCAAAATAATATATAAAATAAATAACAATTAAATAAAAATCAAATAAAATAGATTAAAAAACAATATTTTGTTTTCACTGGTACGGACGGAGTTCGAACCCACTACCACAGCATTTAAGTCACTGCAAAAAAAACTGCGATTCCACACCTCAGACCACTCAGCTAACTCATATACAGCTCATATACTAATAGTATATACTGACAACTTATATAAGCCACGGTCTCTCAGTGTAATGAGAGTTACTCATTTACAAGTGAAACTAATAAAAGCGTATTAAAAAGAATTTTCCTATATTTTACTTCATTCGATTAAAGAAAAGTCTTCTCCACTCATAATAATAAAAAATAGAGAATTCGGTAATGTATACTTCTTATTTCACATATTTTCTGATATTTATATTTATTTTGAAGAAAATTTATATAATAAAATATAAAATATATCAATTTAGTATTTTTTTATAAATTTAATTTAAACATAATTATTACGCTGTATTTTATTATTGTTTATTATACTTCTGGAATTTGTTTGAAAGTAATAAGTAATAAATATAACTTTTTTTTAACACAAACATAACACGGTTAGGATTATATATATATTATATATATATATATATATATATATATATATATATATATATATATATATATATATATATATATATATATATATATATATATATATATATATATATATATATATATATATATATATATATATATATATATATATATATATATATATATATATATATATATATATATATATATATATATATATATATATATATATATATATATATATATATATATATATATATATATATATATATATATATATATATATATATATATATATATATATTTATATTACTGCTTCTGGGATAACAACGACCACACACACTGAAGATATTGGTATCCGTGCTATCTACAGTGGTATTGCTGCCGCGTCGCGTGCTTATCATTTTGGGCAAGACGAAATTAACAAAATGATTCAAAACTAGGAAGTTAATGCAAGTAATGTTAATTCTAAAGATTCAATCAATTTATACAAATAATTTCAAATAAGGCTTTCCATTAAGGGCGCTTGATCTTTGAAATGCAAAAAAAAATAGATGTAGAAGCGATATTTGCGATTTTTTATTATTTGGAAGGTCTATCGACCCCATAATGTATGGAATATGACATCATTCGAATAACCGCCACGGCTTCGGTTGGTGGCGCGCACACGATAGGTCCAATTTTCGATGACTCTGGCGCACAAATCGGGCTGTATTTGATCGATGGCGTGGCGTATGTTGACTTTGAGGGCATCAGTTTTTTGCGGCTTGTTGGCATAGACCTGCGACTTAAGAAAACCCCACAGGAAAAAGTCCAGCGTTCACGTCGCCTCCGCGCGAGATGACCATGTCCAGAAATTGCTCGTGCAGAACTTCCATCGTAGCGTGTGCTGTGTGGCACGTAGCGCCGTCCTGTTGAAAGCACATGTTGTCCAGATCCATATTCTCGATTTTAGGCCAAAAGAAGTTGGTTATCATCGACCGGTATCGCTCACCATTGTGGGTGACGGCCACACCATTATCGTTTTCGAAAAAATACGGACCAATCACGCCTCCGGCCCAAAATCTGTACCAAACAGTCACTTTCTGCGGGTGCATTGCCACTTGGTGAACCTCGTGTGGATTGGTCTCGTCCCAAATACGGCAATTTTGCTTGTTGACATAGCCATTCATCCAAAAATGCGCCTCGTCGCTGAAGACGTTGACGCCGATTTTGCCAAAATCGGCGTCAACTTCCAACTGCTCTAATGCCCAGTCAGCGAACACACGGCGCTGTCTATGATCACCTTGAGCTCTAGGGTCAGCTGGATCTTGTACGGGTGCTGGCTTAAGTCACAACGCAAAATTCGCCACGTTGTCGTCTGCGAAAGGCCGAGTTCCTGTGCGCGACGCGGAATTGACTGCCGCGGGTTTCCGAAGACACTGTCGCGCACAGCGGCGATATTCTCGGCAGATCTCGCGTTACGTTGACGCACGGGAACCGGCTGATTGTTAACTGACCCAGTTGACTCGAATTTGTCCAACAATCGACGGATAGTCGACTCGGCAGGACAGATAGTCGACTCGGCAGGAGTAAGATAAAAAACTGAATTCCATCACACCGAAAAACATAATAAGATACAATGTAATTTTCTCCTAATAACTTGATCCAGATCATTAAATAAAATCTTAAGTTCCTCTAAGTTAAAATATCTTGAAGCTCTTCTCCTTATTAAAATTGTAGAAATGTAAATTTTAGTAAAAATATCTTTCCGTAATTAGAGCGACCCGATTTATTCTGTGACTTAAGAGTTTAATTAAGCGCCACCCAGTTGTAAGTTAGTTTTTAAAGCAAGCATTGATATTACTAGTTATATACACAATTTTTACGCTAAAATTGTAGAGTTAGCGTTTTACGCTAAAATTGTAGAGTAACACGATTTTTGAATTATATTTTAAAATGCGCACGTTAAATAGCAGAAAACTGTTGGTATAATCCATACCTTTAAATTACGTAGACGAATCAAGTCGAAATTAATATTAAATATTAATGACAATAACGACATCTTAGAGCACAAAAAATCAAACTTTTTAATCAACGCAATCAAGATATATGATACACAATTATTCTTATTTTTATTACATTTTGCATCATAATCGTTGCGATTGGTACTAAAAACTTAGAGGGTATTTCCCGCTGTCATAGAGTTATCAAATTTGTCACTAAGTTAGAAATTACAGGACAATCAAAGGGAAATTCCAAAAACTTAAAATTTATAAAGGAAATAAACATGCCAATTTTTATTGCATTTTATTTTATCTAAAAGTAGTGCAAACGTAACCTTATTAAATTTAATATATATTTTTAAATATGATGATTTGTACATTTTTAAGTGTCCTAGACTTTAGTCATATTTTTTATTATATTTCATGATAATTATAACAATAGCAGTTGAAATTTCTGTTAAATATTCAAAAAGTATAGCAATAAAAATTATCAATTTCAAATTAGAATTTACTTATTTAATAACAGTAAAATCATTAAAAGTTTATTGAATGAAGTAACTGAATTAATTGCATGTAAACTAAGGTAAACTAAGAGCTGCATTTTCACTAACAAAAAAGCAACTATGAAAATTTATACAGTAACATTTCTTTAAGCTTGAACACAAACTTCGTCTTAATTCCTTCTTTAAACTCAATATTGAAATGAAACGCAATGCAGAAAGAATATTCCTTACGAGTGTAAAGGACCGCATAGACAATGGATGTGGGAAGGTTCGCAGTTACATTGTAGTACGGAGTACAAATTCTTATTTTATCTTGAAAAACTATTGAAGAACTTCCCCGTGGACTGTTCATAGAACAAGTTTCATAACTAAAGGATACGGTTTGAGTCTGGAGTAAAAGCAAAGATTATTAGCAGTGTTCTTTTAATATGATTGATTGGCATTGTTACACTGTTGTGTAACAATGTCATCATCGTCAACAACTGTAAGTATCTTACAGTTGTTGACGATGACGCTGTAAGTTTCTCAAAGATTATATGAGACTTATTTTCTCGATAACGAGTACATATTTCGTATTATTTTTTAAAATTTCTACTTTCATAGTTTTTTGGCACAAGTTTTTTCTTATAAAAAATAAATATTTAAAACATTTTAATATAAAAATTATTTTATGCATATATCACAGTAACAATAACACAACATACGTTTCTGTGATCGCTTACTTAATAGTTCTAACTTATACCTCGTGTACCACGTATTTTAAGTCAAAACTTCGCCCAAAGGGCTCCCCCTGCTTTTACAACTGGCAATGTTACCCATATCTTCTAAGTCCTTGTTCTGCTCGTAAACACCTCTTTGTGATAAACGCTTGTTGTATATATTACTTACTAATCAAAATTGGATTGTTTATACGATTAATGTAATGATTCTATTAATGCTTAAGAGCTAGAAACTAGAGCGTTTTGAACTAGAAAGTGAAATATTAAAAATATACTTCAAATATTTGCTCAACGTTTATTTTTTAATGCTTGTAACATATTGCATTTATGTTTATGATTAAGCCTTTAATAAACACGAGAAATATTGATATAAATATAATACGACCAAATTAATGTTATTGGTTTAGACATAAAATAGCAGGTAGCAAGTGCTTTATAATGAAAAATATTTTTCACGCTCAATTTACGTGAATGTTAGTAGTTGTTGTAAAATATAAAATATAGTGTTGTGATTTGTTATTTTATCACTTAATTGTACTGTAATTTATCGATATTTTATTATTATTTGTATAAAGAAATAAGATATTGTCTTGAACGTCACTCGTTATTTGTCTATCAATTAATTTTAACATTGTAATATCCGATGTTATAATAATTTATTAATGGTTATACTTGATTATATATTTTATTATGGAATTGTATTTCAAAAATATTAATTATAATAGTTTAGTTGGCAACATTAAATTGTATCGGAAGTGGTCAACTGTGTGGGGGTATAAATAAACTAGTATAAATATTTGATTGACCATTCTTGGGAGGAACATTCTGAAGAGAACATTAAGCAGTCATGCTGTACCTTTTGATATCTGAATTGTACTCAGTATTAATAAATGTAATTGAAGAAGGAACCTGGTTTGATTCATTACATCTCAGAAGTGTAAAGTTCCACGCGCCCTGGAGAGGAGAAATTTATGTAAGTAAAAGAAATGAAAATATTCCGTTTTAGCTCTTTATTTTCCGAGACTAAATTGTTGTATGAAAGAATTATCAACCAGATAATGTGGTTTAACATCGTGAGTTTATTTTTCGTATAGTAAATGAGTACCCTCCATGCAAGTTTTGTTGTAAGACGGTAGAAAAATTTCTCTGATACGTATGTACGTTACTACTATATCAAACGTTTGAACCATATGAAACGGAAATTTAGTCTTATAATAATTGTTATTTATGATGAATATGCGAGTTCATTTAAGTATTGTGAATTTTGTATATGAATGAATTATAGATTTATTAATGCGATCTACTACCATGCAGGTGTATGGAATTATAGATTTGTAAATGCGATCTTCCACCAAGTAGGTGTATTAAATTATAGATTTATGAATGCGATATACCACCAAGTAGGTGTTGAATTATAGATTGAATTGTTGAATTATAGATTGAATTGTTGAATTATATATTGAATTGTTGAATTACATACTGAATTGTTGAATTATATATTGAATTGTTGAATTATATATTGAATTGTTGAATTATATATTGAATTGTTGAATTATATATTGAATTGTTGAATTATAGATTGAATTGTTGAATTATAGATTGAATTGTTGAATTATAGATTGAATTGTTGAATTATAGATTGGATTGTTGAATTATAGATTGAATTGAATTGAAATTGGCTTGAATTGTAGAATTGTGATGTACCACCAGGAAGGTGGCTTGAATTGTAGAATTGTGATCTACCACCAGGAAGGTGGCTTGAATTATAGAATTGTGATGTACCACCAGGAAGGTGGCTTGAATAATAGATGTCTGAAATGATCTACCACCATAGTAGGTGGCTTGAATTATGTAAATGTGAGTTTCAATGTAGATGACTTGAAAGACGGACCTATGAATGTGACGTAATTGACTTGACTTGAAAAACATGTAGGTAGCTTGATATTAGTGATGTAACGAATGTAATTTTTTTTAAACATTCGTGAATACGAATGCGAATATATGCTATCGATATTCGCAAATGCTACAATACGAATATTTAGTTTTGTAAATGATTATATAATATTGAAAACCTAAGTAATAACTGATAAAACCTTTTTTTTTAGAAGAGAGAATTTGTTTGTTTGTTTATAGTGTAGAAATGGTTTCATGAGAAATAATGAAGGCTGATAATGTGATTTCGAGGTAAAGTTAATATTTTTGAAGTAAATATATTTCGAATTAATAACGTATTATTGTCGTCAAATTTTAACTTTTCTGACAATAACTATCGGAAAAATGTGTAAAAATAGATACAGATTTGCGTGAGGAACAGCCATATTGGCAATTATGTTGCAACCATGTAGTGCGAGATACAACCATATAGGCGGGTTGAGATAACAAACATGAGGTTGCGTATTACATAGTCTCTTAGTAAGAATATTGAAGAATGTAGAAGAAATATTGTTGTGCTTTTAGTTATACAATAGTAATTAGAGCTATATGAATGAGCTAAGCCAGATATTTACAAACGATGTAAAAACTTATAGATTTCTGTTATGTTGGTTATATAGCTGAACTCAAGTTATCCATTGCAGTAAGATAATTCAGCTATACAGCTGAAACGTAGTCGGTCAAACAGTAATTTTGGAATGAAGAATAATTTCATGTTAACTAAGATTTTCTTAAGCCGTTTTAGTATTTATAATCAAATCACGTGCGATTTTTTGAAATTAAACGCTAATAGATGCTTGGTACGTTGATGTGAAATAGCTTAAGCTAAGCTTAATACTAGTATACGTATGGTTTAAAGATTTATGTTTAAAGATATTTATTTTCAAAAGACAATACGGTCATTTACGTGAGAACGTAATCTACAGTTTGTTAATAACTACAATTTTACAATCGGTCGTTATACTCGCACAATATTTTTTTTTATCTACTAGAATAAACAAAAAAAAAAAAGAAAATAACATTAATAATACAATAATTCAAGTTTGATTTGAAAAAAGTACAAATTTTTATAAAATAAAAACATAGGCGGGTAGGATGAACATTTTGCCAGTAAAGTTGTAGTCACAATGAGATATTTATTTAAATATTTTAATAGTATTATAAATATTTGGAATAATTTTTAAAAATGTTTCTTTAATTTTGACTTAAGACATGTAAGCTCGTACAATGTTTTTATGTCGATGGGTAGTTTATTATACATTGTGCTCCGTCGTATGTTACATTTTTCATAGTAAATTTTGTTCGAACTCTCGATAAGACAAGCAAGCTTCCCCGGCGTGTACTTCGATTGTATATTTCTGAGTTTTGCTAAAAGTAGCATTTGTGTAAAAGTTATAAGTATTGTAAGAGTGGAGTTGTTTTATATTCATTATTCCTAGTTCAGTAAATATAGTTTTGTTGAAGTAAGGTGGTGATAATGAAATAATAATTTTACTAATTTATTCTGTTTAACTTGTAAGTCACGCAGTTTTGTTTTAGGCACATTTCCCCAAATCTCGATTAGGTAGTTTAGGTGTGATTCCACTAGCAAATTATAAATATTGTATTTTAATTTCTTGAGGATACACTGGGAGATATTACCTAGCGAACCCAAAATGGATGAAAGTTTGTTTTGATGTGTTCAATTTGATATGTCCACGAGAGATGAGTATCTGACCCAGGTATTTTTCATTTTTTCATTTCAGACGTTTGTTAGATAATCACATTATTAACTACTAGTGGGTTATGAGATGAAATATTTTTATTTTCATTTGTTTAAATATTACATAACACGTTTTTACGGTATTAATTGTCAGTAAGTACAATTTAAACCACTCGGTTAAGGTATTCAAATCTTTTTGAGCTTGTGCTACATCTTTAATGTTGGCCCCAAAGTAAAAAAAGGCAAGACAAGTTTAAAATTTATAAAAGAATGTGAAGCTTCGTAAAATAGTTTTTCAGAGGACGAGAAATGTTTTCATTCCAGTAAGGCAGAATTGACAAGATTCACGACTGGAAGACCTTGTCTTCTGACAAGAAGACAAGGTCTTCCAGTCGTGAAAGAAGTTGAAATACCAACCAATTGAAACAATTGTTGTGTTATGTGACGACAGCTGAACCAACTAATGGCCGATAAAATCCAAGTAAGAGTATAAATATGTATTTTTTTAAATTTGCTGTCTAGATGATAAACTGTCTGTTCTTTGAAGATATTCTTAGTAAATCGTGGATAAATGAAGAAATTATTTTTAATATAAGCTTTCATACTCGCAGCAGATGTGAAATAACGTAAATGCCGATAACTCCATACGTAATAAGATACAAGCTCTAAAGTGTAATAAACAATGTAATCAGTGATAAATATTAAAAATACTTTAGTGTTATTCCAGATTTTAAAAGACCCGACAGTAGAATGGACCTATAATTTATAACAAATTCTCATTAAACTTTTAACTGAACTTCTAATTATTGTAAAGTGCACTAAATCGTCAATCGTCGGGTAAGATTGTCATCTTGATAATTATTTTAAACTAAAACCCCTTGTATCATACCACGTATGTACACATATCAAGTAGTTAATTTTAACTAACTAAACCGTTCGTTAATTGTGTGTTCAAATACGTAATTTGAATTATTTGATGCTGGTAATAAATATTTCAAATTTGAATTCATACACTTTGGCAGCGTTTGTAATCTAATGAAGTGTTCTAAAAATATCTGTAGTTAGGATATCTGTAGAAATTCAAAGTTTTGGTCACAATGAGCTAATTTTATTTTTGCCAATAATTTAATAAAGTACTAAAATTTAACTGCAATTAAAATGGAAGTACTAAATTCATTTTTACCGGGTGATAATTTTGAAAACTACTGAAATATTATTAACCTTACCATTTGTAGTGAGAAGAGTGATTCCTATATTATTAGTTTACACTACTATTATTAATATGAATATTCTAAAGGTTTATTTTAAAGATTTTTTTTTCGCATGACCCTATAGTAATATTAGTAAAAGATTTCTTAACGGCCGGTCTCAATAACATGTTAAAAGTTAAACTAAAGTATATACCAGAGATTTCCTACAACTTTAATTTTCTGCGACCTCTATTACAATACAAAAGTAATAGTAACGATAGCTTAGCCAAACGCATACTTAATTGATATCTTTGGTTAACATATCCCAGCGAAGCGTACTATTAATGTACCTAACGCTACGGCCGTATGATTCATATCATATGTTGTTATATGATGATTTAAGTGGAAATTATATTATTCTTTTTTGAAATATATATTTATAATAATTTGCATAATTATGGAAATTTAATAAATTAAAATCGTTCTAAAATACGAATTCTGAAGTTAACATAACGCATTGTTATTTGCTATTTTTGTAACGGCAAGTTGCTGTGGCTAGTATATCTATTTAAAATTGATTGACTTATGTATTTCTTAAGATATATTGATATTATTTTTTTTATTGTCAATTAAATATGTTTAATAAACGTTGGAACAAAGATTTATTCCTCGTGTTAGGATTTGTGTCATTAAGGTTTCTTAACATTGAAATTTATTTTAAAATGTTTAAATTTATTTCTCTATTAATTTATTTCAGATTTTGAATGTCAAAATGATTAATACAGAATTATAAAATATAATCAACATTACTTTATGCGCCTCAAACGCGGCAAAAGAATATAACAATTCAAAAGATCTCTTGCAATCCTTTATTCAAGATATCTAGTGGAGAAGTATCAAAAACAAATCATTATGCTGCTAAATGGTTAGGTAATTCAAATGTTGATTTAATTGTTTTTTATATTGCACTAACAGACGTGTAAGAATAGCATCTGATAGAATTAGACCTTGGATACGTGAATATTCCTTGCTGTGAAATTTCTTTAGCTTTATTAGAAATGGTACTGAAAATAATGAAAAGGTTAGGTATTTTTATAATATAAGTAACAATTTAGAAGCTTAGTTTATTTATTTTTACTGAATTTGTATGTAAAAACGTCATTACGTAAATATCGCAAAACCGAACGTCTAGGATATCAGCATTACATAGTGTATCATCATTATGATATTGTCTTTATTACGCTTGATTGTTTTTTTTTATTAATATATTAAGAATTTACTGTTCGACATTATAAAGTAACTTGTGTTATATCATTGTCATTTCTTTTATTTTTATGAAAAAATTGATAGCTATCGATTGTTGCATGCGGTATTCACCTTGAAATCCATTTGTTTATGGAAACTTTTAAAAAATTTATTATTGTTATATATTGTAATTGGAAAAAGTATGCTGAGAAACAAGATTTTAGACAATCAAGTAATTCTGATATTAGAGACAAAACCATTTGAAATGGGGCTAGAGAAGCCACAAGCTGCGTTGCACCAGAAAAAGCAGAGTAAACAGGTCACTCTGTGGTATCCAAGGAAAGGGACTAGAAATAGGACGGTCAATGAGAAGATGGAAATACGAAATCTGCACCACTGTGGGACCCTGCTGGACTGGACCTCTTGACTAAGGTGGTGAATGACCGAAACAATGAAAAGTTCAAGTTGAAAAGTGGGGGACATTATGTAATACGGAATAACATACCCTAATAGTGAACTTTGCAGAAAATGGTCATTATTATTATTATATATTGTAAGTACCATTGGTGAACCTATATAAATAAAATAACTCATAGAATATACGGATATATAATAACAAGTGCAGATGCGTTAAGTATAAATATTGTATTATTGTAATTTTTATTTACTTTTGTTTGTTAATAAATTCGTTTTCTTAATAATTTGAAATTGAATTTTAAAAAAAATTGTTCTGTATACATATAAATATATCTTAACCGAGTGTTGTGATTTGTTAGTGCGTGCTCCGGAGAGAGCACGCGTTCGGATGGCCGAGTGTTGTGATTTGTTATTTTATCACTTAATTGTACTGTAATTTATCGATATTTTATTATTATTTGTATAAAGAAATAAGATATTGTCTTGAACGTCACTCGTTATTTGTCTATCAATTAATTTTAACATTGTAATATCCGATGTTATAATAATTTATTAATGGTTATACTTGATTATATATTTTATTATGGAATTGTATTTCAAAAATATTAATTATAATAGTTTAGTTGGCAACATTAAATTGTATCGGAAGTGGTCAACTGTGTGGGGGTATAAATAAACTAGTATAAATATTTGATTGACCATTCTTGGGAGGAACATTCTGAAGAGAACATTAAGCAGTCATGCTGTACCTTTTGATATCTGAATTGTACTCAGTATTAATAAATGTAATTGAAGAAGGAACCTGGTTTGATTCATTACAATAGATCAAATATTAATTCAATAAAAGTCATTTATTTCAATAAATATATATTGTTTCAACAACTGGGAATATTTTTTCATATATGATTCGTTCAAGTATCTTTTATTTATGTATATAATATGTATTTTTTAAAGCAATGATATAAATAACACTCACACAGTGCAGCCTGTGACAAGTGACTGTTGGGTACTGGTATCTTCAGAGTTGAACCGTTATTTACTCCCTTATTTACTTATTTGGTAGTGCTGAACTTGTGAACTAAAGGCGATAGCGGTTGAGATGCCACGTTATAATGTATGTGATTTACGTATGTTAGTCTCCCTGCTCGAAGAAACGTTATTAATCTGTAATAACAACTCTTGATACTGAATATAAAATATGTGAACATATAATTCAAATAATTACTAGTTTCTCTAAGAAATTTCAAAGATATAAGACGCTTTGGTTGAGGTATATTGGATCATTAATAATGTAATATCGAACTTTCAAATAAGGTTTTAGTTAAATTTAACAGACTACCAAAAATTCACTCAAGTAGTTTTGACCTTTTCTTCTAAAATAACTGTGACACATTAACAGCAACTGTAAAAGTACCGAATATATCATACAAATTAGTATTTCGGTGATTATTCATATAAATATTTACTTTAGAACATCGAAGAAATATCCACAGAGCGCGAAAATAGTTTTTTGTTACATTCTATCTACGTTTCTTATTCATTAATAATTATCTTTAAATGGAATAAAACGTATACGTTATTTTAATTTAATAGTTAGGATACTTTTTACCATTATTTGTCCAACTTCTAGACAACGCCGCAGTCCGCTAAGAGGAATCGAACAAACTTACATTGATTGTATTTCAATACTCCATAAGTTACCTCCAGTGGCCGTAAATTTCTATTTAATACGTAAAAAGTAGTTTTAAGAATAATTGACATACGCTGAAGACTAAAAGTCACAGTGGTAGCACTCAAAGTCAAAGTTTTGGAGCACTTAGGTCCTGTTTACATATTGTGTTAGCAAAAGCGTTGCTGGAAGCCTTCAAATTTTTAATATAACATAATATAAATATAAGATAAATTAGTGAAAATGCCGTTTTAAAATTGCAGTACAGCAGATCAATATGTCAGGTGCATTAAGGACACTGCAGTGAAATTTCTACTAGTGATAATGTGCTATCTCGTTGACTATTTCCGTTCAAAGCAGCTGCCGAATGCGGAAGCTTATTGAGCATTTACAATTCAATACTACGATCGTTTATTTGAATATAACATAAAGGAGATTAAAGTTGTATTATTCAAAAAGAATACAATAATTTTTAATTATAATCTTGTAGTAGATACATATACGCTGAAACGCTACGGCTAGGGTTTAATTAGACAATAAAAAGCAATAAAAAGCAAAAGAGTTCCGCCACTGAACACGGGACCTATACATGTTATATTCGGGAATAACATATATAAGTTCATAATTTAGTCACGAATTAATACATTTATAATTTCCCGTTAAGTTTAAATCTTATTGACATCGTTAAAAAGTTACTTTGGACGGCCACTTCACAAGTTAGTTGATATGAGCTTATTCATTAGATATAATGAGGGTTTTAAATACTCAAGTAAATCATTTTAGAAATCAATTATTTTCGTATAAAAAGGGTCTTAATCCCATTTTTAAGCTCAATATCTAAATAAAACACAATGCAGAAAGATTATTCTTTAAGAGTGTACTAGACCGTAAAGGTAATGGATGTGGGAAGGTTCGCAGTTGCATTGTGTTGCGGAGACTATTTTTTCATATTTTACTAGAAAAAATCTTGAAAATTTCCCCGAGGACTGTTAGAAGAACAAGTTTCATTAGCAATTATTTTTTAATAAAATATATATGAGGTTATAAGAAACTTTAATTTTAAATTAACATTTTTCATTGAAATTAATTATTGAAATGTAATTAAAAATATATTTTACAATATTATATAATAAATCCTTATATAATAAAGTCAACTTGTAGTTAGCTGACTGTGCAAAATTCTAAAAGCCAAGTAGAGCGTAATTTTTCTGTATATGTGTAACCTAAACACAAAAAAGGGTTACTTTCACAATTAATTCCTTATAGTTTCTCAAGTTTTTCGATATTTGAAAAAGAATATCTAGGAATTACATTCATAGTAGAAAATATTGAACTGACTAACAGATAGAACGTATATAATTATAAAATATTTCTTATCTATTTAGTTTTAAATAAAATAATGCATGTACTAAGTCACTTACAGTTCTGTAATATGAGCAATTCACTTTATTATGAAGCTTTCCAATAAGCTTTCTAATAAGTTGGCTTGATATTTCCAAGAACTTTGAGTTAATTTCTTCCGGGATTCGAGACGAACTTCTAAAGTAGCTATTATATTGTATTAATATAAATAATACTTTACTTAACATACACAAAGTATGGTATGGTATGATTATAAAAAATTTAAAAACTTTAAATTCTTCCGTCCAGCAAGCCATGACAGACTGGGGCGGAATAAATAGGGCACTCCCTCCGGCCGTGGGTGCGTGAGATGGGGGTCTCACGCATCCGTTTTCATACGGCCGAGAGGAAGACTGCAGTCCGGTATGGCCCCGGACTGCCGGTGTACGCACCAGCGAGGGGTGCGGGGAGGGCGAGACCATCTTCGCCCTTCTGGGAAGGGCTCCGCAAGCCACGAGTGGAGCAACGCACGGGAGAGGCCGCGGACGTGCTGCGAAAGCGATCCCGTAGCCTCTCCATTTTTCCGTGCTGTGGCGGCCATCGCAGGGGGTTTTAGTGAGTACAATCTCACATAACCCGGCCTCCCCCCCAGGAATCGGGTATCTATGAAGATTTCCCCCTGCGTCAACAAAAAAAAAAAAAAGCCATGACAGACTCTCCTTTATTATTGAAATATAATTTTAAATTTAAATAAGTTAAATACTAAATTAATAGTGATGAAGACTCACTTTAATGTATTAAGATGACCTATTTATGTATTGTTTGTTTACCTATCTCTATAATTTAACTTTTAAGTAACTAACTTTGACTAAAATTTAGCATACAGCGGAAATGATACGTGAACGTTTAGTTTGTAAGTGAAGCCAGTAATTTTACAATATTCATTACATTCACAGATGTCGATATTGTTGAGTATTGTTTGGTTACCCATCCACATAAGCTGACTCCTAAGTAATTAATTCTCGATTTACTAAGTGATTCAATACAATAAACAGCCGAAATGAAGCAAAAGAATGAACAATGTAGAAGCCTAGAGTTTAGCAGATTTTTTAGGTAATGTGGGGGAACATTAAGACAGGATTTTATGAAATTTCAACAATAAAAATTGAAAATAACGGGGTATTATGGTTCGCAATACTTGTCATAAGTATATAGTTATATATTTTATTTATAAAATTATTTTACCTTACACGAAATTATTTATTTTACTAAATATTATAGTACCAGGCCGGATGTCCATCATTGGGCGTAATAAGTGAGCAGAGGTTTAGCTGTCTATAAAATGACCGTGGTTTTAATAATTAAAATATTTTTGGCTCCTCTAAGTTGTTGTAATAATAATATAATGTCCATGTTATTATCGATATAAATCACTTTAGAAGTATTATTATGAATATAAATTACTTTAGATTATTGTTTACTCTCAATTTATGTGAATATTAGAGAGGATTTAATTTCATTCAATTCCTAATTTGAGACAATATAAAAATACATCATGGCGATCATAACAGATTGTAGTAATTATTACATTGAAATTATTGCTGATTTCGATATAATAAGGAGATTAGAGAGAACATAGTTAACTAAATATGAATAGTTGAACTGTACGTCGAAGTAGTTAGTCTGAAGTATTTCAATACAAGAAGACCTGAATGATCTCAATATTAGTAACAGAATATTGTTACACAACAACGTAGACCCTGTAAGTTTCTAGCAATTTCTTATTATTTTATGAAACTTACTATTATTGTAACCCACACTGTTTATATTGGATACATTTTTAGACTACTCTGTTTTCATATTTTTTTAAATTTGTGTCATAAGTTTTTCTTTTATATTAATAATAATAGTAAAAAAAGTATTTAATAAGCAATAATACTAAAAATTAACATTCTTCTTATATATGTCATATCAATAATAAAAACAAACGGTTTATATTTGCTTACTTTAAATAGTTCTAACATATGCTACGTGTAGCAAACAAAATGTAACCACAACCTTAATCATAGCTATATGGCTTGCTGCAGATGTTCAGAAACGAGTTACGACAGCAGCTATGTGAAGTTGTGCGCATCTTTTAAGTCAAAACTTCATCCAAACGGCTCACCTGCTCGGCTTCATTCAACGGTTTTACAATCGGCAAATTCACATCTTCTAATCCCTTGTTTTGCTTACGTACACCTTTCTGTGATAAATGCTTGTCTTATTTATTACTTACTGAACAGATGGATTGTGTATAAGATTTTAATGATTTCATTAATGCTTTAGAGGTTTAATGGAAGAGAAGAGCTTGTCGTAATGATATAATAATAATAATATCTAAATATATCGATCAATATTGTAAAATATATTTTTATTAAAAGGTGGTGGTTGGTCATTGTTTTAAATATTTATAAAAATGCACAAAACATGCTAAGTGCGAAATGATTGATACGACGAAATTAGTGTAACCAGTAATCAACACTAAATACCATTTATTATTTGAAATTCAAAGAAACTCATTTATTTCAATTAATATATTTTGTTTCAACAAATAAGAATATTGTACTATACATAAATTCCTTCAAATATCCGTTACGAGTTACTATTGAGTACTTACTATTGGGTAGTTACTCTCGAAATCCTAGTAGGATTTCGAGAGTAGAACTGTCACTTATCTTCGTAGCTCTAGCTTATATTTATTGGATGGTAGATTTTAGCACAAGAGGTTATACTTGACAGGAAGAAGTGCTCACCCTGTGTACTATGCGATATCGGCTGTTAGTATCACGTTATAATTGTGAAGTCTCTGTACACTACTTGACACAAGATTGTGGAACTACTGACTTTGTTAGTTGATTTAGTATTTATATTGTGAAAGTCTTATTACTGAATACAAAATTGAATTTTAATTTAGCTTTACGCTTTTATCCTGCAGATGGCAGGGTAGGCAGAGGGAACTGCAGGAACTATACGAACCTAGTATTAAGACACTCCGTTGCTTAGTCCCTGCTTTCTCCGTCCCCGCTTTTCGCCGTCTTGGAGGAATTCAAGACACACCTTTCTGCGCTTCCAATCTTAATTGAAAGCAATACATTTTGAGTCGAAACTCAACACCACAATTTCTCATATCCCGCTAAGGCACAAATATAAGCCCACAAATATCAGTACAGTTCGACACTAACCCACTAAAGGAGTAAAACGTCTCATTTTAAAAATAGCCAATAAACTTTAATACTATAATATTGAGGACCGTCGTAGCGCAGAGGCGCCTGCCTGTAAACGCGATGCGGGTTGAGGGTTCGATTCCCACTCGGGGAAGATGGATTTTTCTATTTCCATTTTTTCGCTCTGGAAACTAGGCAAAGTACGGCGTTGAGTTCCGCCACTCAACTGTCCCTGCTTTCTTCGTCCCCGCTTTCCGCTTTTTTTTAACGGAGAGTCTTAACACTGGGTTCGTATGGTTCCTACAGTTCCCTCTGCCTACCCTGCAATATGCGGGAGAAAGCGTGAAGCTAAAAAAAAACTTTAATATTAAATATAAAAGAATGCATTTTAGAGTATCTTAGGCAAAATACCATTGCTAAATTACAGTTCAACAGATCAATATATCTATATAAATAATATAGATAATATAATATTTTAATTGTATTGTACATAATAGAAGTTCATATATGTGCAACCAAGGAAGCTGGGAGTTTGATTCCCATTCGGATAAATAAAATATTTTCACAACCTTGATGACTTACCAGATGGTAAGGAGAGAAAGCAAATCGTAGGATTTCGCCACTGGACACGGGATATATTAATTTTATATGCATCCTTCGAAGTACGCCTAAGAAATATATTAGTAATAATACTAAACAGACTGACGTTACTATTACTAACGGTCACGAGTTGTTGATGTTATCATGAATTAATACGTTTATAATTTCCTGTTACTGACGTCGTTAAACAGTTGCTTTAGACAGCTGAAATTAAGCCCCAATTATAGAGTTAGCTGATATGAGATTTTTCACTAGAATTAATGACTTCTATGATATTAAAATAAATAATTTCACAGAAATCAAATATTTTATTTGCATGCATTATTTGCTTTAGTTTTTCTTTTGCATGGAAATATATTTTTATTTTTAATCTTTTGGCTTTCTCTTACTTTTTTAAATTAAGTTTGCACTTGAATACCATGTAACTTACGAAAAAATTTATGGTTTTATTTTTCTTTTCTTCAAATGTCAACATTTCTTCCGCATCTCTTCTCCAATTTATGAGTTATTGTGAATCCCTTAAAAGCCACATTTGTCTAAAAGGCAGGGAAAAATGAAAATTTACTTAAATTAATCTTATTATTATAAAATTATAAGATAATATATTTTGTTATATAAATATATTTTATTTTGTTTATTTGTCTAGATATAAAAAAGACCTTTTTGTTTTTTGTATATTTTGTTATATTACAATTAGGTTTTTTTTTTCCTAAAATAAAATTTAAGATATTTGAGGTATAATATATCATAGTATAATAGATAATATGTCGTACTAAGTCACGAAATATTATATAATATTATATATAATGTTTAAATAGTACTAGTAGTAATACAGTACAAGTGAATTGAGTTATTATTGTGTATTGTACTGTACAAATATGCATCTCAAACATGCTAGAAAGCCTCATCATGAAAACAGCTGACAAGGCTTATATACCCAAGTATCGCTAATTACCTTGCCTAGCTTGCCTAGCTTGCCTTTCCTACTTTGTTATAATGATTTCGTTGAAAATGTCTGGGAGAAATTTCATTCATTTAGAATTTTTAATTTTCAAATGTTTTTATGGTGTTATTTACAAACTATATTTAATTATTTTAGTGTATATTTACATAGATACATGTAAATAACTATAAAAATGAAATCATTTAATGCGAAAATGTCATATTGTTAACATATTTGTGTGTGCAAATCAGTAATATTAATAATAATAAATCTTTATTACACACCCAAAAAACACAAATAGTACAATAGTGAAAAAATAAAAATATATGTTCAAATGGTGGCTTTATTGCTCAAGTAGCAATCTTTGCCAGGTAATCTAACTTAGGTGTTAATAAATATTTGATTGAATTTGTTTGATCTATTTCTCCTGATAAGCTTAACCCTGGAGCCTTTAAGAGTGAACAGATTTCTTTTGAACGGTGTGTACCACCTTGTTCTTGATCTACACTTTCCATCAGGTGAGATGGAAGACAAACGCCTGTTCCATTACATCTATAAAAATAGTCATAATATAAAAACGAAACATAAAAAGATTCACACACACATTCATACATAACATACATACATAAAATAAAACAAATAATAAGTTGAAACATGGTACATACACACACAATATTCATTCTACAATTTTTTTTGTACCAAAAAATCAAATAATGAAATGAATGTTTGATTATTCAAATAAGTAAGATTTATTTATACACCTAAGTTTGATATGTATTATAATACAATATCATCAGCCTTCAATTCTATTTATCTGGATCTTGTGATATATACTTTTTTCTTTGTACTCTAGTTCAATGTTTAGCATTTTATACTAGATAGAATACAGATAAAGGAATCAAATAGTAATAATTGAAAAAGTTTTCAATATAGTAATTGAGTTTGATAATATTTATACCAAAGAACATTTAGCATGATATTTCCTTTTATCAAAATTACTTTTTTTTAAATTTTTTATTGACCATATGTGAATAACAAAAAAACTTAGAGTAAAATGATTTACAAAACTTTTTATTCCATATTTTTTCCTAGCTTTTCTATAGACAGTTGTATAGTATAGTAAGTACAGTTCTGAAAAGTACGCATTATGAAACCCATCACATTGAATAGTCATACCGTTTCTTGCAAATATATAGATATTTTTTTTTATATATTGATATTTCTTTCTAACTACATAGAAGGACAGCAATTTAAAATGGTAGCCTGTAATTTTACTCAAATATATTTTCACGACAAATATTTAAACTAATAAGTTATATAATATATGACATACATAATATATACTTTGTAACTTGGTAGAATGATTTTAATAACTTTTCAAAATGATCATAATAACATACAACATTTCTTTTAATTAGCATCTTAATGGAATTATTACTTTCTAACAAAGATATGTGTACAATGAGCATATGTATTAAAAACTCCAAAATTACAACTACGTTAATAAAGAAATGAATAATAAATAGAATGATACGATATTGACATTGTAATTATTTCCATAGAAAAAAAATACTTCATTGATATATGAAATGAGTGTTTTCTAATGCACATCCATACGGAGTTTACAACAGCAATTCGTTTGTTTGAGTACAATCCGGAGCCTAAAGGCGAACTGACACATTTGACTGAACTAACAAATGAGTATCACATGTGGTGATACAGTTTCATCTAATCATGCAACTTATAAAGTACATTAGAGCCCGTGATATTACATTTTGCTCAAGATATAAAGAGGGCTCCATTGCATTGAAGTGTATGGCTTTACTTATTTAGACTATATCTTACAAGCATTGCGTTTTGCTGGAATAGCTTATCGCAAACTTCAGTAACCAGGCTGAATGAGAGAGATTTGAGGTTACAAAAGATAAAAAGATATAGAAAGATAATAAGATTTAAGGGGTGTAAGATAGTAGGTATTACCTTTTTCAGGTACTCCATATGAATTTCAATATGAATTTAATTTACACAATAACTAAGCATACATTCCATGATTGTGTTGAAATAATAAGAGCTTAATTTTTTTGCATAGACTTGTTATTTGAATAATACATTTTTCATATATTTAATCCAAAAAATCTAACACACCAGTTTGAAGTTAAACCTAACTTGTCAATTTATCAGAAGCTTTCATCTATTGAATTTCATAAAAATGTACTGTCACTATATCTCTATAGAAACTACTGACCTGACAGACCATTAGAAGTGCTAGGGCCGGGCACAACTCTATTTGTATCACGATTTATGAACTGCCTTGAATCCGTTCTCGCAAACTGTTTGACCCAAAGGGTTTACTATTTTTAATGTACAAAAAATAAAAATACAACATCCTTAAAGCTAGTAGGAGTCCCATTTTAGATAATTTAAATATAACTAGCTATAAATATTTTGCAACGAATCAGGAAAAGTTTGTATAAAGCAAATAAATACTATAAGAAAAGTTACCCCATTTAATCAATTAACATTTATCAAAGATTTACACCATTTTAACCTAATAATTAAGTAAATGATTAAGCTAAGCTGTGTTAAAATTGATTTGTATTTAAATTTTAACTGTTTGACGAACGATTTAAGTTAAACATTTGCCATTTATCAACTTTTATGCTCAGAAATGCATTTCCTTGCAGATGCACAATGATTTTCTGTAAAAATGTTCATTTACAAATTTTATTTTATGTGTAAATTTGCAAAAAATAATATGTATTTGATTTGTTTAAATGGTATATAACCAATTAGTAAATTTTTTGTGAATAAATAAAACAAAAATAAACATCAACATATTTTGTATTCTTTCAATTTTGAAAATAAATTAATATTTTTGCGTAATTTGGATGAAAATCTCGAAATAGTGATATGTCTCAACACAAGATTGCTTTCTGTCTATCGACATACTTACTTTTTATGTGTAGGATCCAGTAGGCAGCTAAAAAAAAATACAATTATTAGGGTTCAATTTGTAATTCTGGTGACTTGGAATTCGAGCAGCGATTACTTTGAACGTGTTTTTACAAAAAATATTATACAATACATAAAATAATAATAATACATAAATATTGATAAAGTATATTTCATTTATTTATTTGATACTATTACAAATATAAATATACTTTTTCAATAAATATTATAATAGTAATATTTATATAATAATCTATTACTTTTGCTGCTAATAATACGTAAATCTTGAGACAATTTATACTTTACTTATATGATAAATACCGAATAAATGGCTTTTGGGCCAGTTAAGTAATGATCCAGTTATAATAATTTGCAAAAGGCAACAGTATAATTCCTTTGAACACTCAATGAATTGAACATATGTTGAAATAGCCAGCCCTTCCGTCCAATTAGAGCTTAAGAGCAATTAGAGATTAAGAGCTCTATTACGTAATTTTCGAATATTGAACATACATATAATACAAGAATTATTCTTGTTGATTTAATGTATATCTTAATTGTCAGAATGGCTGAACGAAATTCTGGCTTATCGCCGACATATGCAGCTTTTATTTTTTTAAAGCGGCATAATTTTTATATTATTATTATACAAGAAATGAAACCTCTTTAATTTTTGCAAATTCCATAATATAAAACAGAAAAGTTTTGATGTTAAATATATACTACTTATGATTTTTACCACATAAATATTTGTAATAAATTAAGAGATATACACGAATACATTTACAAATAAATGGTCTCCCATATCGTCTAGACACTTTTGCTCTCGTTTATCCTTCACGAACAGCTCCACCTCTGCCTCAGCCGTCTATCGTGTGGCTGTGAATGATATTTCAATAATTTTTTATTACCTTATATGTAAATTGAAAATAATGACTTATAAATTATCTAAAATCATGCATACAATTTATTATGGGGCGGTCAGTATTAAATGTAAAAAATAAATATATCACTTTCAAAAAATATGTTGATTTAAATTGTCTATAATGATGTCAACAATTTAATATACTAAAAGTAGGCCAGTTGTTTCTGCAATTGCATCAACATATAGTAATATAACTCATTATATATCATTCCACTTTCACCCATATACATCATTTCTTCTATTCTATTTCATGAATCTATTTATGAATTAAAAATTGCATAATTTTAAAAAATTACAGAGTTTTAATTATTCATTGGTCACCAGGTAAAATACAAAGCTTTTTTTATTCATGTAATAACTCGTCTTTTGTATAAATAAGTAAGAATTACAACTGATTCATATGAGGAAGCGATTAAACAAAAGATAATCTTATGATCAGAATTTACGAATTATTTTTAATCTAGCTAGCTAGTAATTTGTCTTACCTTGTACAGTGAAGAAAGATATTAATTTATTTTATTTAACTACAAATATGACTTATACACGTGATAACAGTTTTATATCTTTACAGGCGTCTTTCTTCTTTTCTCTTCTTGTTGTATTTCATCATCATCATCATCATCATATCAGCCGTAGGACGTCCACTACTGAACATAGGCCTCCTCCAGGGGCATCCAGTGCGCCCTGTCTAATGCTATTCGCATCCAGTGGCTGCCTGCAACCTGGACCAAGTCGTCCGTACACCTGGTAGGAGACCGTCCCACGCTGCGCTTGCGGTACGTGGTCTCCATTCGGGAACCTCTCTGCCCCAGCGGCCGTCAGTTCTCCATACCATGTGCCCTGCCCATTGCCACTTCAACTTACTAATTCGTTAATTAGCCATGTGGTGTCCGGCTCCGAATAGCATCACCCCCACTCTTCCCGTGGGTGTCGTAAAAGGCGACCAAGGGAAAATATAGGAAACGGGAGCAGCGTTTTCTGTATATTTAATTAACATCACTGCGCTCGCCAACCCGCCTGCCAAGCATGGCGAGTAAAGCAAACCCCCCCAATGACATGTTGTATTTAACTGACGGCAATTGAGCTGCTTAGAAATACAATCATAATGTGGAAGAGTGAGATGGAATAAATCAACTTTTCGTTTCCGATCATGCGGAAAAAGAGAACAAAAAAAAATCATGTAATAATTTAAGTCATTCTTTACTTTCATGGGCTATACAAACGAATAGGAGGTTGGACATAGTCTCAGCTTATTATAACTAAATAGATATGGAGCTTTCACATTATTTCTACCTACATGAATTTAATATTACAAATTAATTAAACAGCAAACAGTACGACCTACCATGAAATAAACGTATAAATTACGTGCTTGTCTTTATAGGTCCCTAAGGAATACATTTGTATTTTTATGAAGGTAACAAGCCGTATTCATAAAATAGAGTTCCCACCGCACCCACACGTTATTAAGCTTATAAATAAAAATATTTGTGCAAGTCAAGGTATGTACCATAATCTACAAACTGTGATTTACCTAATACTGACAAGTTTATTTAGCACCCTTTTAAAGGCCAATGATATATATTTTTTTTATAATTTTTTTTTTTTTTTTTTTATACTTTATTGCACAGATTAAAAAAAAATGTACAAAGGGCGGACTTAACGCTATGACAGCATTTTCTGCCAGCCAACAAAAATATACTTATATTAATAGTAATAATACTTTAGTATTGGATAAGACAATAGTCTGAATTTATTTACATTTGTAAAAAATATAGCGAAATATTTGATCGAATAAGTCGATAAAAATATGAGATTAAATGATATAGTATTATAATACTAAAAATTGAGATATAAATAAATAAAAAGTAAAAGAAAATGTTTCATAATATTTCTACTGTTTGCTTTGATTCTATATATATATAAATATATGTACATATTGACCATCATAATGTAAACCACGAACACAACCTCTAAAGACTGACGCTGTATTTCCAGCCATTTCCACCGCAATATTTGTTTGCAATTACGATGCGAAATTTTTAATACTGGTGTCGGTAAAACATGTACTGCGGTGTCAAAATTATATAATATAGGAATGCCATTTTGTTTTGATGGCATTTAAGTTTATTTACCACGATATTATTAATTGACCACACTTATATTAATGATAATATTTTTTGTGAAAGGTGTAAAATTTTTTGTTTAGTCGATATTATTCGATTTCACTCTATTCGTTTTAACTTACTTCTAATATATAAACAGACATCAGGTGTGTAAGTCTTTAAAATAAATTATAGCCTAGATCTTGCTCAGATCTAACATCTATATAACGAATAAAGTTTAATTTAATCCGTTCAGTATATTTAATGATATGCGTATATAAGCAAATCAACAAAGAAACTGCTAAAATATTTTGATTATTTTTATGCAACAAAATCAATGTCAATACAATTTTCTTACTATATATATATATATATATATATATATATATATATATATATATATATATATATATATATATATATATATATATATATATATATATATATATATATATATATATATATATATATATATATATATATATATATATATATTTATATATATATATATTTATATATATATATATATATATATATATATATATATATATATATATATATATATATATATATATATATATATATATATATATATATATATATATATATATATATATATATATATATATATATATATATATATATATATATATATATATATATATATATATATATATATATATATATATATACTTGAAGAAATGAAGCTGTCTTCTTAAGTGTATACGAGTATTGAAACTTGTAAAGCGTTTTTATAACTTTGCTAATAGCGTAGCGTAACGAATGCTACGCTTCCAACTTTTAAGAAATTTTCTCATGATATCTTTTTACATCAACAAATTTGCAAAGTCACTATACCTAAGTGGAAAAATAAACTTTTCATGGGTCATTAACTGGTTGTATGTAATTTTTTCAAAATTAATCTTCTGTTGCCACACTGCCATTAGAGGAAATTATGTTAGATCTCTACCACTAGCTACACTGTTCATTTTATTTTGTTCTACTCAATTTTAGAATATCCTATAAGCCTTTAGCGTTTAGAACTGAGCTAATGGTTGTAGGAAAACTTTATATTCATGAAAATATTGTAGTTTCTAAGAAGTTTGAATTACTAACAGTGTAATAAAAAATAGTGTCTAGGATAATCTTGAACTCACAACTCGTTACTTGTTAAAAAATCAAAGCTAAGATTTATGTTGTGCTACTTCATTCTACATGCAAATACTTTTGGCCGATGTCAATTAATATATCGTATCTTACGCTACCTTTGATGGATATCAATATTCACAAATGACTATTAAATGGTGTGAAACTAATAACCTCATTAATCTAAGCATTAACGACATAATCTTGAGACTAAGCTTGTATCATGAATATTAAGAACGGCTGTACACAACATTATTTTTTTTATATTTGTTCTCTTTTGTAAATAGAATTGTTTTAATTAATATCTGATGCTGTTTGAAATATTATTTTTAATAAGTGTAACATGGATATTTTATATAAAGAAAGTAGAAGTATTTAAAAAGTAACCAATTATCATCACTAGTTTTATGGACCGAAAGGTAAACATAATATAAATTCCATTTTTCAGTATCACAATGGTATCTGTGTTACGCCATCTCTTATCTAAGTTAGTAGAAAAAAGTTAAGTAAAATTGTAACTGTATATTATTTAACATTAATATGAGAAAAACATAAAATAAACATTAAACATCAAAATCATAAAAGTAATATTTACGGAAATCGTTTAATGGAACGAAAAATCTTTTGATGATAAGTAGCCTGGGGCTAAGCAATCAAAATTGATATGAATGTATTGAAAACACGTTGTGATGATAAATCATTACTTTCAAACATATTTGCTTTCATATTGATTATTATTGAGGGTTTCAGACTTCAAAAGCAAGGGAACCCTTTGCGACTTCATAAATTTTTCTGTGTCTCTCTATATATGTGCGTTCGTCCATCATAATAGAAATACAAAAAAATTCAAAGGATACTTTGCTATATATACCGATTTATGCCGCATCTAATAAGAATATAGTGTAAAGTGTAGATAGTGTAATCAGCGAGTGCTTACTTTACAATGTACTTCTTCTTCTTCTTCTTCTTCTCTTTACTAATGGCGTTTCGAGCGTGCCAGTTGAGCATGTATTAACTTTAAAAGGGAATTGTATATGTATTATTATTTGATCACATCGTAAATAAATCATTAATTGTGCGGCTACGTTAAACTTATATTTGTGCCTAACTTATACAATATAAACTTATATTTGTGTTTATTAGATATAATACATATTAATGAGTGTGTTACGTATGGAAATGTAAGATTGGTGTGGCAGCACACGAGTTGCACGTGACCGGTTCTTTGTAATTCTCACTTATCATATAGATTGGACGTAGAGAATCAAAAATTGTGTGATGACAAAGGTACTATCTTTAATTATCACAATAAATATTGATAATAATATAAACAAAATAAACTTAGCGTAATGAACATAACGCTAATTGCTTAATTTATTGAGATTGATTACATTTAAAATTTATAATTAACTCAAAATGTATGTTACTAGTAAACAGAAATAACAGATATATTTATGAATAATATAAATAAGAATCCGATCAAAAGATCCATAGATAAAGGTATCTGGTATAGAACGATACAACCACACCCTTTGATTGACACCTTGGATTAATAACCTAATATTGAGTAGACTAAACACAATTATGGCGCTAAGACTTCATTTTGGACACATTCCAAAATGAAGTAATAATAATAAATTAATAAGTAAATCGTCGTCACCTTGTTGTGACTTTTGTGGACCTGTAGATGACGTCTATCATTTATTGATGGTGGTGTTCGTAACGAAGCTTTCTGAAGTAAGTATGCATTTAAATTTTATGAAATAGGCTACTGTAATAGTGTCCTTGCCTTTCCTCTTTCTGAGGTTTAATTAGCGATAGTTAGAGGCAATTAAATTTCCTGACAACATAACCAGGGCGACATGATCGCATTAGCGACAAAGCCCTTTAAACTAAGAAAAAAAAAAGAATCCGATCAACTTTACAAAAAAATGTTAAATCAAATATTTGATTCCGACTAAAACAATGTTTCATGTGGGAATATAAAAATAATATGAATACGACTATAGTCGTTATATAAAATATAGTAAATAATACAAAATATTCACTCCAGTCTTTTCAGGAAGGAGCCAAATTTAGGTATAAAATGTTGTAACTAAATTACTCTAGTTTTACTTCGTGAATGACATTGAAAGATGAGGGTTTTAAGACATTGTAATTTTTTTTTTTTTTCTTTTTTTTTTTTTTTAGCTTCACGCTTTATCCCGCACAAGGCAGGGTAGGCAGAGGGAACTGCAGGGACCGTGGGAACCTAGTGTTAAGACACTCCGTTGCTTAGTCCCTGCTTTCTCCGTCCCCGCTTTCCGCCGTTTTCGAGGCATTGCGTGTTGAGTGGCGGAACTCAACGCCGCGCTTTGCCTAGTTTGCCAGAGCGAAGAAAATGGAAATAGAAAAATCCATCTTCTCCGACTGGGGATCGAACCCAGTAACCGTCGCGTTACAGGCAGACGTTGCGCCTCTGCGCCACGACGGTCACGACGACATTGTAAATGATATTAAATAAATAATTTTATACTTAAAATCACCTATAATAATTTTGTTTCGATTTCTAATACTCAAATTTCATTATATTCTATGATAGTAAACAAGCTTTATAAAAAACTTTTAGCAATAATAGAGCTTTTATATAGGCACATAGATAGTGTACTGATGATCACGGATTATTGTAAATATTTAAAACGTTGAGTATCACAAAAAAAGAACGTAACAAAAGTATTTACGATATTCATTAAGTTCAATTAGTTTCTTTCGAGTATAAAAGACTAAAACGAGTATATTTGTTTCATTTTATTTTAAAAATTTGTCAACTAATGAGTTTAACTTGTACAAGGTATAGTCAAGTAAAATTACATTCACATTATTTAAAATAACTTTTATTTTCGCAATTTTATCTCAAATAATTTATATAATGATTCTTGAATAACACTTTTGATACATTAGGTAAATTGAATCTACCTCATATAATTTTAAATAATAGTTTATCATATCTGTAGGGCACTGCTACTTTGTTTTAGAGACTCCTTAAACTAATAACATTACAAATCTCTTTCCATTTTATACTATATTTTATTTTTTTCCGTGCAATAATACATTTAATAATTGTGGACTTCTAATAAATAGCGTTAGATAAGAAAACTATGCCATCACAACTTTTTGGATATCGTATAAACCAAATAGTAATTATTATAGATAGTCGCGGAACAATTTAAAGAGTGGATCTAGTTTATAAATATTTTTCAAGATATCCTTAAAGTGCGCCACATAGAATTTAGATATTTGATTAAGGTAAGCTTTAAACCAAACTGTCAAATAATAAAATCTATCACGTATCATTGAGTCACGTATCACAAGACACTCTAACCATTTGATTCACACATGAAAAATTAATGAATAAAGCAAAAACAGTGCAAACTACTGTCATCCAATATATAATGTCTTGAATTTGGACAAACAGGGAACCTACCTGTACATCCCTAGAGGGTAATGTCTAAGTAAAATATAATAATGGATAACTCGCTTATTCACAGCCTTAGTTCTTGGTAACAATTAATAAAAACTAATGTCACAGTAGTTGTGTAGGTATATAAAAAAGTTTGTTAAGATAAATTTTAATTTTTATATCAACGGTAATACTTATAATTAATATCGATGATAAGAAAACCGAATAGTTATAAGTTGAAAGAGAGACTGTTCAGGTTGTTGTGATGTTGCTAATTCAGTAATTTTTCAGACAATTCTTTAATTTTTACAGACTTTATGTAGGATGTAAAAAAATATTTTAATGTAAATAAGCGGCAAGCTAAGTTTAGTTCATCGAATACAGTTTTCGGGCTTCGAAAAGGTAGCTATAGTTAAATATTGAACTATCTATGGTTGCGTTTTCGATCTCAACTCGGGGGACAAATTATTTTTATGTTACTTCACCAGTAAGAGTTGTAATTTAATTTTACTATTAATATTTCGAAAATTAACAAGAAACTGAAATGCTTAAATGAGCCTGCCCTTCGTATAGTACAGTAAGTATATTAACTTATTATACAACGTAAAGCTGAAATTGCTATTTATACTATTTCAAAATTCCATACCTCAACAAACGTAAATTTAGAGTGATATTCATAATATCATAAACAATAACTATGATAAATTTATATCAGCAAACTTAAACTTTTAACATTTTTTGTTGAAATAGGTTCGGAAACAACATTTGGCATGTTCAACTTGCACTTGACTGTTTTTTTGTATTCCATATAAATTCAATTTGAGGCACGTGGTCGTCAAGATCTATAACCCTACGCATTGCTTACAAGCTTTGCTAGGGAACTTTATATTGTAACAATACTAAATATATTAATTCTACATTTATATATATTTTACATGAAAATGTTTTAGATGGAATTAAAAGCAAAAATTCTATATGTATTTCATATAGATTATGATAATTTACATTTACAACCCGTCATGCATTTTAATAGCTACAGGGATGTACATGAATTGAATATGCTTCTATGATTTTAGATAAATGAACGTGTATTACAATATAACAAATGAAATATAATCGTGAAACCATCATAGCGCAGCGGCACAGAGTCTGACATTCGTGGCATTGATTGTTTGTTTGAATTTATTTCAAAAATTATCTACTTCATCTCTTCACTATCGTAAGAAAATATACAGCGTTGTTAATTTCTGTTACTATGTAATGTTCCGAAAATTGAGCATAAAATAAATTCCTGTGTAAGGGCTAAAACTTTATATCAGATTTACGTTAGCAAAAAGTATCTGCGTCAGGAATTCTCATACTAAACTACTTCAAGGTGTTACTGAACACTTAACACTTTTGTAGTTATCCGCCTAAATTACCTCCCTAAGCTTGAACTTATTGCCCTAATAATCCTTGATGAAATCTGCACTCAAGCATTATCCATATTGGAGCCAGCCGTTAAATCGAACAAGTTCCGATACCTTAAATCCATTAGGCACTAGTCTGAAGGCATCAACCACGATGTGCATGCCCTTAAAGCTCTCCTTGAGCATTACAGCATACGCAACTCATTCATTCCTAGTCTTGAGATCCGTTACGTATCGGATAAGCTCCAAGGGCATCGCATAAGGTGATATTCTGATATTCCATGCTATGCCTAAGAACTATATTGGAAGAAAATGCCTTGATATGTCTGTCCCCAGAGTTAAATCACCTGGACGACCAAGGATTGTTCACTAAGGAAAATTGAGTAAAGTGGATAAATTAAGTTGTTTATATGTTAATTTTTCGGATTTGTTGATTCATTAGTAGTAATCACGTAAAGTACAATCAAAAATTAAAAGGTAAGGTAAGGTAAAGTCATATAATTTATAGCAATTGATATATATTGAACTTTACAAATTATTCTCCATACAAAAATATCATACAGACAAGTTAATGGAGATGTCTGACGATGTGTTTAAATCTTACACAGTACAGGAGAACATTCTAAAAATAAAATACAAACAACAGATCCATCCAATCCAATTTAATTCAATCCAATTTAATTGGTTCTTGTCAGGTTCTCTTGCTTATGCTGCAAAATTTAAGATGTTTAGAATGAATAGAAAACATGTTTTATATTACATTACGCCAATTGTGCTATGTTTATAAAACTTAAGGCCTGCTATTATTAAACTTAACTATCATTTTTTATCTCACAGGTATCTGATATCTGCCTAGATATTTCAAGATGCTTCTAGTTGGCTGGTAGCGATTAGCTTTGTTCGTGAGGAGAAAATACTTAAAGCATTAATGTGGAATTTTTTATGAAATTAATCCTTTTGACAAATTGTCTTATATTCATTTATGATTTTAAATATAAAATTTTCCTCTACCATGCTATTTTTATAAATTTTATATAATAAAATATAGATGATTAATAATTGCTATACATAATATACCTATAAAAGACCATGTGTAAATATATTTTTCTTATTTCTTAAAGAATAAGTTAAAAATATTGAGCCAATTACACAAAACTACAAGTAGTTTACTGTCCAGACAGAATGTCGGAAATTAAGTTATGGAAATTAACCGTTGGGACCTATTTAAGCTTTACAATGTTCCTTGGGAAGATTTAATTGCTTAAAGAATGTGCTCTGAATGCTTAACATTCAAAAAAGGATTTGTTTTATTTAAATAAAGTTATATAAATAATATTATTATTTAAAATTTTTTCATTAATTTCTCAACTTGTGGGATTATACTATATGCTGACATAGTTTGTTCTTGACATGGTTCTGTAGCCAAACGGTAAAAACGTAACCCTTTTAGAGTCGTAATGTTTGTTTGTTAGTATGTAACTCAGAAACTCTTTATTCTGAAACTATAAGAACTGAACTGTTGAAGTTTGGTCAACAAATATATTCCGTAAACAACATTAAGAAAAAAATTGTAACTATGAAAATGTTATCAATTATTATTAAACACGCTAATAAGGTTTCTAATTTAGTTTTTACTTAACTTCCAACGTGGTAAAATGTATGCCCGCACACATGGTTTGTCAGTTCAATTCCCACTCGAGGAAGATGAATTATTTCATTTTCTTCGCTTTGGCAATTAGATAACCCCAACGCTTAGTTCCGCTACTCAACAAGTAACACCCCGAAAAGGCAGGAAGCGGGGTACAGAGTGTCTGGGTTTCCCACTATTTACCTATGCCTTTTTTCTTGCTGGTTATTCTTTTTTTTTCATATTAAATTATGCTTATGACATCTCTTAAGTAACATTCGAAAGATCAAGACTATTTGTCTTAAAATTGAACCAGTGAACTCAGTTAAGTGTTGACCTCTAATATATGCATCATACAATCATACCTACATACATATATACATAGACTGAAAGGAATCCATTGCGTTGAATAGTCGAGTAAAAACACAATTCATTTTGGTAAATAATTGATTTTGTCGTTCGAACGGCCGAAATCACAGACTGTTCGCCTGTCTGAAATATACACACCAGGCAGGATTATAACTATATATCATTTTCTGTCAGGCAAGTCTCAACTGTACCACGACGACCTCGTGACTAAAAATGTAAATCCTCTTTCAGCTTTCACGATATTCATTTTAACTAGAGTTTGCCCTACTTTATAAAATATGGTTTAGTTGTTTCTAAATATTTTATTATTACGTAAGTCTCATTACTAATTATTTTGTACATAGTTCCATTATTCTTAAAATATTCGTCCGTTCGGTCACACTACGAGTCTATATGAATCAAGATCGATCTGGGTTGAGTCAAATATTCTTTGCTTATGTGTGATCGTTGCTGGAGTGTAACTCAATCTGAACTGGATTTTATCCATTTCAATAAAATACGTTACGATACTGCGAAGCATATATAATGTTTTCTTTATTATAATTTATTTTTGTATTTTTTACCATTAGTTGTATTTAAAAAAATAATTAAAATTTAAATAAAAAGTAAATTGTGCAATCGAACGTTATATAATTCAAATTTCAATACAGCCGCAGAAGTTTCGATATTGCCGACAAAATTGTTAGTTTCTGAGACAATACTAAAATTGCTTTCAATATTTGTAACAGAAACAAGATTTATTGTAGTTTGATTTATTTATACTAGCAAATACAAATCAATCTTTTATATAATAATATATTGCAATTGTAATTAAATGGGGCTAAGAAGCTATGAATAATGTCATAAGCTGTGGCAAATACCTACCATTTTGTTAATTTTGTGAATTTTGACAAAATAATAATTAAAGGAATTTTAACTTTAATTACCTATATTAAGGTTATTTATAATAACTAGATGTTAATAATTAAAAATTTAAACAAACTGAGTCAGCATTCGACTGCTATTATAAAGTTCTTCAACGTGATCTCAATTCTCTAGACACAATTATATTTCAAGTATTTTTATTTGGTATAGCTAAACATTAACCATAAACTTAATTTTTCTTAAAATGTTGACGCTATGTTCTCCTTGCTTACCTACAGATTTTATTGATAAGGTTGCCAAATGCACCAAAAAAAGCAAGGGTCTCAAAGTCCACGAAAACTAAATTGGGCAACTACTTCTCAGTAAATAAAACTGATACCAAACACGATTCGTTTTAAAATTAGAAGATGAAATATTAACAAATTGTTTTGGGCCACCGCCAACTTGTTTCGAACGAGCCTTTTCAATCGTAATTTTCCATTTATCTTCGATATCTCAACTTCATTCAACTGTGAAATAGATTTTAAATAACTTAAACTTTGTCTTTGAAGTTATTTCAACACATTTGCCGATTTCTATGGTTGATTGGAAATGGGGTTGTTATTTACTGTAAAACAAGTAAAAATTTCAGGTATAGCGTCTGCCTATAAACTTAACGGTTTGTGGGTTCGATTACCACTCGGGGAAGATGGATTTTTCTATTTCCATTTTCTTCGCTCTGGATACTAGGCAAAGCGCAACCTTGGTAGCGACGTTGCGTTCCACCACTCAATATGCAATGCCACGAAAACGGCGGAAAACGGTGACAGAGAAAGAAGGGACTAAACAACGGATTGTCTTAACACTAGGTTCGTATGGTTCCTGCAGTTCCCTCTGCTGACCTTGCCATGTGCGGGATAAAGCGTAAAGCTAAAAAAAATGTTTTGAATGTCAATTCGCATAGAATGTTTTTTTTTAAAATTTTCTCTATTATTCATAGCATTTTTTCTAATTTTTGATTTTAAATTTACATTTTTCCACGATGTTATCATGTTAAAGAGCAAAAAAACATCAAAACGAGTGCACCTCTGTGTGGTACGTTGGCACCGTAACACAGTTCTTTGAAATGTGTAAAGACTTACGTTCTTTGAAAGAAGTCAAAGTCTGTAATCGTAGGAAGTCTTCTAGCCATTTTAATTAAGACAGATAATTACGTACATACGAATAACTTTTGCCCTTACTAAAATTGTAGTAAATCGTTTTCTTTCTGTGCGATACCAATGTGTATTAATTTTATTATTTAGGCTTTAGTCTATATATAAAAATGTAATAACAAATAACCTAGTGTGAAGATATTACATTATTCATTTTGCGCCCGACTAATTAAGGTGGAAGGAGGGGCCGAATTCGACGCCGTGTCTTGTCTATCACATTTTTTTCGTATAGACTTTAATGCTTTTGACTGAAATTTGAACTGAATTTGCTAATGGTCTTCATAACGACACCGGGCGGAAATTGTCTACCAGAGCGGTTGAGTGAGATTCAAAGTCATAACCATTGTATTTCTAGTCAAATACCGCTTCATAATGACCTCTGAATATTGTATACGCTTTAGTTTCTTCATAAATAGGTTATTATCGAGGACAATTATATTTTAATAATTACTTTGTATGTATAAAATATTGAACTGTGTTCCATTCTAAATAAAATTAAGACGATAATAGTGAATGAACACCAAAAACTCTGCCTTGTCATTGTGGCAGCCTCGCTTGTTAAAAGCGCATTGTGATAATAATTGCACGCTTAAAGTAGAATTTAAAAGCATCATTATTTATGACAAAATTGTTCCTTGTTAACAAAAATTTCATGACTAACTTGTCAGCTAGGACATTATTAAAAATTTCAAGAAATAGATATCATTCATTAAAAGTAGAATTCACTACAATTATACTAAGATTGTTTCATTAAAACCTTAACAAAACCAAACCAGAACCAGAATTCCACTTAAAATATCAATATTATTTATATATTAATATATTTATATTCATTCAATTATTTAAATGCAAGATCATGTTATATGTGACTTTATTGTTTTATCAATAAATTAAATTATAATATTCCAAAACGAAAAGAAATATATTTATAGGAACAGTGATTGACGCTTAAACTGTATTGTGTATTTGAGGTCGCCAGGTCTTTCCCCGTTATATTGTGAAAATTAAAACACTACTTTTAGTTAATTTGGTCAGTTTACGTTGTCTTTGACGTGTATAAGCCACACCTCATTCAAATAACTGTATGAAGTAATCTTTCAGTTTATTCAACATTCAATATTCACAACTGCGGGTGGACCTTAGCTTGGCGACCAAAATATATTACCACAACATTCTCCTCCTCCACCCTTACTTTCTACCACGTTTGGTACGCTAAGAATTTTTATTTTCGCCTCGTATTTAGTTTATACATAGTAGAAACTATAATAAAACAGTAAGACCTTAACCCATATTGTTTTTTTCCATATATATTACATATTGCATAGTAATAATTATTGAAAAAAAAACAACATATGAATATATACGTAAACAAAATACTTAATATAAAATATAATTATAAATGTAAAAATAACTTTGTCAGTCTACTATATTTTGAAGGCTAAATAGATTATGATTAAATTTGGTATAAAAGCAGGTAGAGCCCTGTGAAAGGACACTTTTTAACCCGATTACAATCTTTTCATAATGCGAGTGAAAATATGTGGTTTAGTTATGTATTAAATAATTCGAATAATCTACAGACAGCTTAAAATGAAAAAGAATATACTTTAATATATCCTGATTTTTAACATATGAAACCATGGCACGCTGATATTTTTTGTATTAATTTTTTTTTTTTTTTACGAGTAAATTCATTGGATTAGCTATAGTGAATAAAGAAGAAATGATGTCTTCACGTGTAGGCTGAGATGACAATAAATTAAGTATATTGGATCAAAAGCGTAGGAATAACATAAAATATTCATATTAAAGCAAAATTTCAGAAACAAATAAAAAATATTTATTAAAAACTTTAGTTTAGAACTAAATACAAGGTTAAAGTAAGCTAACTTTTTACATTGAAAACATTGCATTCTTGCAAATAAAGAAAAATGATTCATAAACGACAAAAGAATTTTTTTATTCTTACAACACTATAAAAAAATATTTTTATAAATCATAAACACCAAACACGACTTCAGTACAAGTTATTGGCATTGAATTCTGCCACTCAACATATAACACCATAGGCTGTAAAATGGGGAATGGAGTGTTTTAACATTAGTTTATCTACTTAATGTTCCCTCTGCCTACTCTGCTGCGTGCAAGATACTGTATTTTGTAGTAGAAAAACGATGGTATTTGACTATTACAATTACCATTTTATCAAAAGCTTCCAACATATAACTTATGTTTATTATAAAGAAACAAAACAGAACAGGCTAATATTCCACGCGTAACATAAAGGTAAAATAGTAGTACTTTTTTGACGTACAATACAACATATTTTGATGTATGCTTTGTACCTATAAATGTTCCAAGACTATACAATTCATTGTCGTTCTTTACGTCTTAAATCATAGCTCTCATGATACTCCACTGTTAAGTCTCTAGCAACCACTTGACCTAATGCCAAAAATGCTTCGCAACTATTTTTAAAGAATCTTTCCTCTGCATTCAACAGATGAGTATTATTCTCCAAAATAATGAGAAATAACATTTGTTGCATGTGTAATTTTTGTTAAAACAGTAAAGAGAAAAGTTTCATAACTATACTATCATATTATTATATAAATACGAGATTAGTAAAAGCTATTTATTTTCATTTGGTTTAATTATTGAATTGTTGTTCATGTTGCTGAAAAAATAACCAGTCTATAGATTAACCTTAACCAGGCCAGTTTTTACTGTGATACGTATTTAGTTATTTACACGTAATCAAGCTTTGTTAAATAGGTCAAGTAATAAAAACACACGCTATCATTTTTATAGATTTTCGGAATATTTTTTTGCTTATCTTATTTACTAACTTGGCACGAAGTTTAAATGACTATTGCCTCTAAAGGAGCGCATTGATAATAAAATGAAACTGTCCTGAAAGTATTCAACTATTTTAAAAGCATATAACTCGAATTTTGACTATTTTTTTGTCAAAAATTGAATTATATTTTATTATAATTATATTATATTAATACTTAAAGAAAACATAAAAAAATATATTTTCTATAAGTATTTTTTCTAACCTTAGTGTGGATAAACACTTTAAAAATGATAAAAATATTTAATATATTATTTTGAAATAATAAATTAAAAAAAACCTTATAAAACATTTATTTAGCAATTGAATAAAATGTAGGGGGCTGTTATGAAGCAGTGAGATAGCTTCTGACTGTAAACGCAATGTTTAATCAGGATTGCAAGTTGCTGGAAATAATTATTTTTATTTGAACTGGTATCAAGCGTCAATATTAGAGGAATAGGTCCCCTCTTATATTGACAACTACGCCTGGTCCAGCAGTAGATCTGAAGATTAATGAATGGATATTTTTTAAGCTAATGGAACATTAAATTCATCAATACTTTGTAAAATTTAAGAAACAGGAAACGTTATATTATACGTTAATAAATAAGCGTTCAATTTTGTAACGTAAAACTTTAGGTTTATGTAAATTAATTTATCAGAGCTTTGACAAACAGTGTAGGGAGTAAGCGGTCCAATCAATTTATTGGGCTTTCCAGCTCTTACTTTAAAATCTCTAGAGATATCATTGCATAGCTAAATTTTGCATTAGTTAAGTATGAAATATAAATTTAAAAAAAAATAATTTACGTACATTATGTTGCTCCTTATGGCACTAGAATTTGGGTATACTTGTAATAAAATAAAACGACAATTTTTTCGTTTTTTTAAAACATTATTTCTAGGGTACAGTCAAACATGCACAACGTGGTTCCCAACCTATTTCGTAATAACAAGTAATCGTCAACGGGAAGTAGAAATTATAAATATAAACGAACTTAAATTTGCAAATATTTATTTGTCGTAGTTATTTTTAATGGTATTATGAATGTCACTCTGAGCTTGAAACTTTCGAGTATTTTCTTTTGTTTATAATATACGTTTGTAATGTGAAACCAAGAGTTTTTCTCACTTGTTGCGAAATTTTATAATTCTTACTCTTTTCTTCTTGTGAGGTGCAAAGTTTTAAAATAGAATAAAAGTTAATTCAGATTCACGATGAATTATTTCTAAAAAGCGAGCATAAAAATAGCAATAATAACTTAACTTATTAAAACATAAAATTTTTGTTGCATCTACTAATATTTTTATTTTTTATCAATCAATATTTTTATTTTTTATTATTTGAATTTTATTCAAAAAAACAATGGCCATTTTTTTAAAACTAACCAACAAATCAGAAACTTAAATAGCTTTCATGAATGGATGGTGTCTGCAGCCCGATAATTTACAGACCATTTTTTGCTAATACAGAATTAATGTAACCGCCTTTTGTTGCCAAACTGGATTCTTTTAAAGCAATTTATTTTTAATTTATTGCAACACTAACATAATTACTGTTACAAAGACCCCCTTTCAACGTTCAAAGTTTAAATATATCATCGTCATAAGATATTTTACCGATTCTATACTAAAATAAAAAAGTATGGAAATACTGAATAGATTTAATTAAAACTTTTTTGATACATAAATATAGAGAAGCCTGTGATTGCAATACTTGATGACCATCTTATTTAATAATTGACAATGCGTTGTCCAAGGGCCAAGAAAAACTTATAAAATTTGAACGCAATAGGATTTGAAATTTTCGTTGTTAATACGCACGATTTGCACGATTTGGAAGAGGCGCGGGTTCAAAATTTTTATATGTTTCTCTTTGAGTAAAGCTAAAGTAACTTTGTCATAATATGTTATGCTGAAAGACAATTTTTGTGACTAGTCAGCATCAAACATTCAATTTACCAATTTCTGTATCTTGGATCAAATTCTTATTTATATTATTCATAAACCGTCGTGGCGCAGAGGCGCAACGACTGCCTGTAACGCGACAGTTTCTGGGTTCGATCCACAGTCGGAGAAGATGGATTTTCTATTTCCATTTTTTTCGCTCTGGCAAACTAGGCAAAGCGCGTCGTTGAGTTCCGCCACTCAACACGCAATGCCTCGAAAAAAGGCGGAAAGCGGGGCCGGAGAAAGCAAGGACTAAGCAACGGAGTGTCTTAACACTAGGTTCCCACGGTCCCTGCAGTTCCCTCTGCTTACACTGCCATGTGTGGGATAAAGCGTGAAGCTAAAAAAAAAATAAATAAATATATCTGTCGCTTCAGCGTCACTAGTAAGAGTTCTTTTATTTGTTATTTACAAGGTACAAGGTAAAATTTTCGCTTTATTTTTTTGAATTGATTGAATGGCTATGGACTTGTAGTAGCTATACTAATACTTGCTCATATATATGAGCATGCCTATATAGGCAAGAATAAAGCAGTGTAAAAACAAAATATTAAGTATTAACGTAAAAAACAATTAGTAAATAAACCGTAACAGATAATATTAAATTATTAAATATCAATTTTAAAATTGTAACAACAATATTGCATAACATAAGAGAATCTATGTTTTTAACTGTTAACTATAACCCAGGATTTGTTTGCCACTTTGTATGAACGAACTTTATTATAAGTCATTAATCCCTTCTATTGGGTCAAGTGTAAATTGTTAAATTTAACAAGGGTCGTTTTAATTGTGAACGGAATTAATAATCTATCGTTTTAAATTTTTTAAAGATGATCTTCTAACTCTATATGCGTAGAGAGTTAGATTGAGTAGAGATGGTTGAGTATATATAAAGCTCAATCTCACCAAAAAATTATATTATTATTAAAAATTATATATGACTATTATATCACAATAACTGTAGGTAGAAGGAATCTGATGTTAAGACGTTCTTCGTTCCCCTTTTTGCACTTTCGAGTAAATTGAATGGCTCATCTCAAAGTTGTACTTAATACCAGAGTCGTTACCAGACTCAGAAATTAAGCATCATTTAATATTCGCTTCAGTCAGGGGAGATTAAAGGACTCTAATATATTAAATTTTTAGGCGTTTTTAATGTTATATTTTATTTACGAAATATATTTACCAGACCCAAAAATTGAGCACGCTTCAATCTCCCGGAAGGGGAATCAAATCTAAAAACAGTTGCGTTTACAAGAAGACCTTGTACTTTTACCCCACAATTGAGCCAATCAGCAATTAGGTTAACCTTAATAATAAAATAAAAAGGTTAAAAAATCACTGTATTACATAGAACATCTTTATACATAGAATACATATATGATTACGATGGATTTGTTTTTTAAATATTAAGTGCTGAGATTTAAATAGTCGTAGCATTAAGATGATCTTGAGATTTGTTCCGTCAACAGTTTGTTTACACTTAAAAATTTAAATTACAAATAACTTACATTTTATAAAATTATATACTATTATATACAACACATTTATGAAAGAATTTGCTGTCATATGTTTTACTACTAAGATTTATTAATTAACATGATTTAAATACATTTTCATAACTGATCTGAGAATCCTCGTGTTGACTTTGACGAAATAAATTAAAAAGAAATCATCTAAATGAGCTTTAAATTCTGATGGTAGTGCCTATAGTATATGAACAACTACAATTCAAATTGTAAAATCTGGACAAAACAGCAAATACCTACGTCTTTCGCACGCAGGTTATTTTCCTCTATTTTCAAGGACAAAAATACGGTATACTTACATAGAACTTACGGTTTCCCTGGAAAGAAAAATCCATAAAGGCCTTAACTTCTAACTATACTGCGCTCATATTAACGAGCTGATCAGAAGTAGATTAATAATTAATATTTATGCAGTTGAAGTTGTAGCGTGTCTATAACAGCGAATTCTCTCTATAATTGTTAAAATATATCAACCTGTCTAGAATTGTTAATACTTAAAAGGAATTTAAAAGGTGGCACTAGTAGATCCTATACTAAGTAATTATTAAATTCCATTGTAGATAATAGATAAACACCAACCAAAATCACGAATCTAAATTACAAATTTTATTAAAAAATCTATAATGAAATCTGTAGCATTTTATTATTATTATACAAATTTATTAGAAATTTATCCAACTTGGTGACAAATAATCCCTCGGCTATATAGAGTGACATGTTTACCCATCTCTATTAACTACGCCTACATATCACCGGAATAGTACAACTGACGGAACAACAATGTGAACGCATAAATTTACAGATTCAAAATACACGTACAAAAATATTTTGTTATTTACTCTTGTCACTTGTATAATTTCAAATTTTTAGTTGACTTTCAGAATACTTGTTTTTATGAGTCCGTAATTTATTATAGTTTAAATAAATTTTAGGATTGTCTATTTTACAAAATACTATAAATGAAGCATGATGAGTTCATCTTTAAGAAAATAACACCTTCCAAATTTTCATCGTAATTTACATGTATTTTCACGTTACACAATATTTATTCTGTTGGTTCTCGTTTATATTTTAATGTGTAATTGTAAGTGTTATATAAAAATAATAAAAAAGTATCTTTATTTTTCAAATCAATAACAATCATATAAGCATAACAAAAACCATTTGTTTATTAAATTTCTGTACATAAGTATTGTTTACACTAATGTGAATTTCGATATAGTTCATCAAAAATGGCAAAATGTGGCGTTGAGTTTCGCCTCTTAACATGCAAAAAAAGAATAATTATATTAATAAAGTCGAGGCCGTCATGGCACAACGATTGAATGTTACAGAGACGATTAAGAGTTTGATTACTACCCACTCGGGAAGAATAAGTTATTTCATTTCGCCAACGCCACATTTTGCCTTGTTTCTATAGGAAAATGAGATATAGTGTCTTGAAAATAGGTTCCTTTTGTCCACCTAGCAATATGACATATCGTGACAACTATTTATATATAGAAGTATATTAATAAATATCTTTGGAAGGCGCGAATGAAAAAGAGTTGACGTAAGATTAAATTAAAGTGGTATACATAAATAAATCATATAATATTACATTTAAAAAATATCGTAAATTTCAATTCATTCATCTTACATATATTATATATAAAAGTATCATTAATTAAAATACACAGATTCAACATGATAAAGTATCAACAATAACAAACAAGATAGCGTGAAAAAGTGCCTAATCTACAGAGCTTAGTATGCCATATGGCCCCATTCCCAAGCGCGGACTAGAAAGCAAATGTACCGAATGCAAATAAAAACAAACCTTTAATGGAATATTTTGTTTTAATGTTATTCTTTTGATATGGCAAGTGTAAGAAGAATGCTTTCACGTAATAGCAAATAAAGTAAATTTCATACTATTTCACTATAGTTTCACGCTGCATTATTTTTTTACTTTTCCTTTTACAACGTAGTATAACAATTTAACCTAAGGTATCTTCAGGGTTTTTTTATATAAATGAATTTAAATAAAAGTTAGAACCAAATTTTTACTACTAGGCTAATAATTTTTCGTTTATTTTTTAAAATATCCTATTATATCATTGTCATTACATATCTAACTATTTTTTTATATTTATTATCAAGAAAAAACGGTAACACGGATGCATCACGACTTTTTCTACAAAACTTAAATTTTTTTATTTACAAAAGGCTTAAATGTTGTATTTACAAAAAGTAGTATTCATAAACTAACTAAACTCGAGCTTAATTTTTTTTTATTCTCCTACGTTATATTTCAAGAAATATATGTATATGTACATTCAATTTACAACACATAGTATTGTACATATTCTTTATCAACAAATATATTTTACAATTTAGTGTAATTCATAAGTACAAAAGAAAAAATGACTGCTATTTTTTTCTAGCCTTTTAGAAACGTTTTTCAGCCCTTTAGAAACCATGATGCACGAAGTGTCCGACAGAATACGGTACGATTGAAATAAAAAGATTACAATGTGCTATAATATAATATAATCTCATTATAATTTTTATCAACATATTCTCGTTCGCTTGTAAATGATAATCTTAACAATGGCTGAACCAATTCTAATGTATTAATGTATTCATTTTTTCTAGAACTGTTACGAATATAATCCATGTATGTTTAAGTATATGTTGTACTTTTAATGCACCACCCATTCTTATACAATTTCTACATCCAAAGGTTGCCTGGAAGAGATTGCTTTAAGCAATAAGGTCGCCTTGTTGTGCTTTTTTTTTCTTTTTTCTTTTTGTTTTACTCCATATGCTATGTTTTTAGTTATGTGCAATAAAGAATATTACTATTATTATTATTATTATTATTAATTAAAATTTCTACAAGTAGGTATATGTAAATAAAAATTGCCACGTAAATAAATTGTTCGATAAACAGTAGATAGTAATATTCTATTTGTTTCTATTTTTATTCTTGTGTGTAAGATTTAATTGCAATCGTTTATTCACTCGGAACTAAGCGTGCCATTCCTAGTATAATATTAAGAGGCTTGATATTGAAACATTGCTATTTGGCTATAATATAACAAAATATAATTGCCAAAACGTAACGAAAAGTATTAAATTTTAAAGTATATAAAGCTCGCCGTATAAATTCAAAAAAGTATATTTTGTACACTAAGTAAGTAATAATAAATTACTTAATGAAACATTAATAATTTAGGTAGGATTACAGCATTAGCAGGCGTCGTATGTCAGCAATTCATCAATCAAATGTGTGACTGATACTACGACCTATTATATATAAACCTTTTTGTGAACATAACCGTATTCAAGATATATATGTTGTTCTGGATATTATCTTTAAAGTTTTTAATCATATATTTGGAATTGTCTTTAACCAAACGAACTGGATTAAAATGATATCATCACGACTGTTAATCTCTATACATATACACGTAACATAGCCCATGACAAATGAAATCACTGAGTATATTCGTCTTGCCAGATAAATAGGACATTTCTGTTGCAGACAGGAAAGTACTATTCAATGCATGAAAGACTTAAAGCCCACAAAATGACACTGCCAAAGTTGTAAGCCTTGAGCCTTAACTAAACATTACAGTTGACACTTACATTTAAAGCTGACGTGCACTATTTAAAATATATAAAATATAACTTTGCTTGTACGTAAAAATATTTTTAATAGAAACTTTTTTATGAAAACAAAAATAGTAAACGTAGATATAGCGTGAATTAATGTTATTTTGACATTAATTACGTCTTTTGTGCTTATTTTTATAAAAATTAGCTTTCTGTATTTCTTTTAATATGTAGCAATAAAACGAAAATAATTAAGTATGACCAAAATAAGATGCTGTACTCACAACGTGGCTTTTCGCCAACTTTTGCCGAAGTTTTGATTGCTCTGGTTTCTTAATTGCTAAAAAAGATGAAATTGTAAGTTTAATTTGAAGTTAATAAACTAAATTTTATTGCATGAATCGTCTTGATTTCTATATAATATAATATGACAAAAATAAAGTTTATTTAAATATATTGTTAAAAATAAATATATCAACATTTAACCCTTTCAAAGAATTTAAATAAAATAAACTTATACACATAGATTGAATTACAGATTAAATATAATGCTCTCGATGACAGTTCCATGTGAAACTTGAACAATCGTCCTTTTTAAAATATGTATGCATTGTTTTATATGAAAGTACCGTTACACATGAACAAGGTTATGTCATAATCGAAGAAACTTATAAGTATGAAGCCATATCAATAAACATAACACACACACGTACATACATCTTCCCGCTCTATCCCTAGCGTTAGGTATAATTTTTCAGATACTTATTTTATATCGTCTTATACAAATAAAGTCCTAAGTATACACATAATGAGTCTACCATAATTTATAAACTAAACATTTCTCAAAGCCGATGCCTCATACGTCTACTTAATAGTTAAAATAATAATATGATCCATGACATAAAAGTTATGACTTGAAGATTCCTTATCTAAACTAAAAATATAAAATAAAAATATTATATTATGTATTAACGCTAGGTAGGTAGTAAAATTCTTTATGAATATTATAATATGACATGCAGTTAGATTTAAATGCCTTATAGTATATATATATATATATATATATATATATATATATATATATATATATATATATATATATATATATATATATATATATATATATATATATATATATATATATATATATATATATATATATATATATATATATATATATATATATATATATATATATATATATATATATATATATATATATATATATATATATATATATATATATATATATATATATATATATATATATATATATATATATATATATATATATATATATATATATATATATATATATATATATATATATATATATATATATATATATATATATATATATATATATATATATATATATATATATATATATATATAATATATATATATATTAAAAAAGTTGAAAGAGATTTTTGGATATTGGTTACACTTAAGTTTAAGGTATCTGCTTGAGAGAGTAACAGTACAGTATGATAAAATGTCAAATTACTTAAACTCATTTTGTAGGAAAACTTTATTTCTCATTCTGTAATCGAAGAAAAATCATGATAGGTATATGATAAAAGCAATTAACTCACTATGGCCGATTAAAATATAAATTTCAGAAGTGAATAATTTTGGTCACGAAATCAAGGACGATTTCGTGACCAAAATTATTCAAGGCATATTATACAACAATTAGCATACTCTTATTTAAAATGAACACATTTCGCACATAGACAAATTGTGGACTTTCACGGTTATTTCAACTTAAATAATAAATGAGATATATTTAAATTTGTACTCATACCTAATACTGAGAGAAAAAGAACAAGAATATTTGAAATGTCGGTCTATATTCGTCATCGATCGTTTTCAAACAAATGCGTCTCTACAGTATTTTGTAACAGTGAAATATATTTTAGAGACAAACTATGAAAATATTTACTAATTATTTTATACAATTGAGTCTACCACTCCGTAATTTCCTTATCTATCGTACTAGGTTTTGCTAGAAGAAACTTAGAGCTTCAACGTCTCGAAAATGAATTTTAAGCTTGACCAAAGACAATAAAAACTTTCATTTTTATTCCTCTCAATATGACTGTGCTGGTGAAATTTTCTTTAAAAATATAGTAGACACGCTAAAATATTAATAGTATAATAAATTATATTTTTGACAGAAAATAAGTGTACATCAGTTACAGATTCAAGATGTTTAATGTAAGCCTATTAAAATATCAATAAAACTAAAATAAACAGCCTTGGCTTAAGTAAAACATTATAATATATGAAGTCATCTTGTCGATAGATACTATCGATCCTCCTATGGGTATAACAAATATTAGAACTGTATTGTTCTGTAGAGTGGTACAAATTCAATAATTTCCTCCCTCGAGTCTCTATTATAGTATATTGTTTGAAATACATGTAGTATATTATAAAGAGCAAGAGAGAATTGCTTGATTCACAATTGGTGAAGTGCGAGTATTACTCGCACTCTTTCGATTTCGTCTTTTTTTAGTGATAGCAGGTATTACCTAGAATATTGCAGCATTATCTTAGTTATACTTACTATTTCTATCTAAAGTTGTTCCATACAAAAGAAAAACATTAACAAAACTAAAAATAAAACAAACTGTAAGAGGACTTGTACCCACGTCGTCACCATCAAGAATATTTTACATTTGGAATAGTTATGTTATTATGCTGATTACGTTTTAAAGGTAATTTGTCTATTGTGAATAATTGAAAATTCAAAATCTGAATTTAATTTTTATCGTCATTAAGGAACGTAACGTCTGGGCTAGAGATGTTTCATCGTGGGCATCTACTATTAATAAAGAAGGTGAGTCGTATGAAATTTATAATTTTATTGCTTTGGAATAATAATAATAATATATAATAAATTATATCACATCCGATACGACATTGGAATCAAAGAAAATATTTCAAGAATATTATTGAATTTGCTTCACAGAGTATCACATGGTAGGCACGCTATACAGTTCCACATTATAGCAACCTGCATTCATTTTTAACTATTTGTTTTACTTATCGTCAATTTTTAACACGTAAAGCTCATTAATTGACTCTATAGTAAAACAAAATAAGAAAATACATTCGCTGTAGTATACTAGAATAAAACTCTAACAGAATTTATCATTATTACGTACATTTTTTGAAATACTCAAAGGTAGGTAGGTTCAAGCTTTAGCTTTCTGTGTGATCTACGTAATCAATCAATGTTATAGAGTTGAACTTTGTATTATGTACTATGTTTTATATAACTGTCCTACATGAAACACTGTTTTAGTCGGCATCGAACATTTGATTTAAGATTTTTTGTATCGTTGATCAGATTCTTATTTATATTCATAAATATACCTTTCATTTCTGTCTACTAGTAACATAATTTTATCTGATGTATTACATGATATAGCGTCACTAGGAAGGGTCATTATATTTTTATTTTGCATGTGATTTAAATAAAAAAAATTAAACTAAAATTCATCGTTATTGGTGGTAAGCAATAAGTTCTACAAATCGAAAGAGTACCGTTAGGGCTTTGATAAGTCGTGTTGGTTCTACTAATACTTGCTCATACACCAGCAAAAATATTGATATCTGCAAAAAAAGTATTAAGTATTATCACATAAAATGTAAGCATGGTTACTAAATAATCTATAACAGATAATATTAAATTTCCATTTTAACGTTGAAACAACAATATTGTCTAACGGTTTACTAAAATCCAGGAATTGTTTTCCACTTTGTATAAACGTACTTTATTAAAAGTCATTAATCTGTTATGTAGGGTCAAGTGTAAATTGGCGAATTTAACAAGGGTCGTTTTAATTATAGACAGAATTAATAACCCATCAGTGACCTAAATTGAACATTAAATTTTGACCTTCTTAGCAAAAGTAATAAATATATAAAATTATTAGGCCTTTTGATTTTTCAAATATGATATTTTAACTATATATTCGTAAAAAGTTATATTTATGAAATTTAAGAGTTAAATGGTATTATCATACGAAAATAACATTTTAAAATTCAATCTCAACAAAATATTATATATGGGCGAATGATGGAAACGCCACGACTATAGAAAATAGCTAAATATTACATAATTATAGTTTTATTATAAAACTATATGACTATTATATCACAGAAACCGTAAGAATCTGACGTAAAGACATTCCTTTCTTTTCACTCTTGAGGCTTTCCGTGCTTATTCCTTGTTGACAGAACCAGAAATTGAGCATAATTCATTCTCCGCGATGGGTGATCGAATCAAAAAAGATTTCTTTTTGATTTTGAAAAAAAAACACTGTTATATTATTTCTTTTATTTAATTTACACATTATGTAGCATAAATAGAGCATTTTTTTGTAAATAAAACACTCTTAAATATATATTTACGATGATATTTATTTGTTGAATTTAACAGCCTTGAATAAATAAATAAAAATAATTTTATGGTTACAATCACCTCTAAGAAGGTTTGTTCTAATACTCAAATATCATCCTGTATGATAGTAAACAAATTTCTTAAATCTAAGCCCCAATATATGCAGTATAGCATTTGTTTGTTAAATTTAGGTGCATAAATTTAAATAAATAAAGGCAATTTACTGTCAACAGCTTACATTTAATCTTAAAAATTTAAAACAATTTATGAAGCTGTATAAATATTCTATACAACATAATTCTATTTGAATTTATTAAAAACTCAGACAGCCGGCCGCATCTAATCTTGCATGAACCTTTTTAAAATTCAGTATCTTCCCTCAAGCGTCCTGAAATCGTGATGATCTAACTGCCTTATTGAATTTCTCCTAAACGGAAGACTTTAAATTGAATTGGTGCTAGCAGAAAAGTTTTCTCCTGTTTTAATTTTTTATCATTCGAAAATTACTGTACAAGTTACTGAAAGTTAAAGAGCAAATTTTGACTTTAAGAAGTTGCTTTAACAAAATACAACGAATTATTTATGTACTAAAGTTAAAATCGTGTTGTAACTTTTTTTATTTTTTTTATATTACGTTTTATATTTCATTTTACTGTATACTAATTTCTTACACCATAATAATCCAAATATAAATTGAATTGGTACTTTGACAAAAATAATAGCTTTTATTGTAACAGATGATGATGATATTCTAATATAAATTTAATAAATATTATCAAAATCAAATTACATAGCGTGTAGTCATTTAGCGTGTGGTGATGTCTATAAAAATCGTATAAAAACGTGTGTCTCTGACGCACTTCTAACGCGTAAATAACACTGTAACTGAAAATTACTTTTTACTTAATGTTTAAAGTACAAAATTTACGTAAATATCTGCTCAAAACGAGGCTTGGGTAAATGTCATGAAGTAATAATTAATAATAGTTTACTAAACTTAATCAAAATATGCTATTCTACATTTTACTAGGGTAAGATTTTTTTAATTAATATAATATAAATAGAATGTATTTAGCACAGCGTTACAATATTTACTGGTCTTTACTCTGGATTTCTTGTATGGACACTATGCAACTCAACAACTTTGGATCAAATGAACAAAGAAATTAAAAAGAAACCGTCTTAATTAGATAGAAGTCGTGACAGTATGTCTTATATAGTATTAAAAAATTAATTAAAAGAAAATATCTATCAATTCAATAACTCCTGTACAATGAATAAGGTAAGATCTAGATTAGAAGACTAGAATATCTTTATCCTTTAAGGAAGCTATATTTGTCTTCATTTCCAAAAAACACCGGATCATATAAATATAACAAAATATGTTCCGCATCCTATATTTATGTACAGCTTTTTAAAAAAATTTTTAAAACACAGACCATCAATCTAAGTGTAATATCTAAGATGCTTCTGTTTATTATTATTTTTATATGATTTTAACCAAACTTTTTTTAGATAGAGTTCAATCTTACGGCACCATGAAAAATAGGTATCATACCTGAAGCGGTTAGTCTTTCAGTAGTAAGAGCACAAGGCAATATAAAAACGAGGAATTAATCAATGAAGTTGCAGGAAGAAGATCCTTGAAAAAAACCCGCAAAAAGCCTTTCTCAACTATTGAATAGGCTCCTGATTTGACTCTCATGTTGGATACGTACGAAAAACAGTACAAAATCCACAGGTATATTTTTCTTTACTCTTGAAAACTAAAACACGTGATAGCAGTAGACCTTACGGTTTCGTTAAAAGTTATTTGATATGCGGCTTAAGTGTGAGTGACGGGTATAATAGAGAAATCTATATTTTTTAATCGTTATTAAACCTCATTTCTTTTATATCTCTATTTAAACAAACAATGGTTTGTTAATATATTTCAGCTAGAACGAACTCATCACTAAGAACTAGTATTATTTAATTTCTTGAGAGTATTTCGAAGGCGGCCCAAGTAGAGCCCATACTAGAGTACAAGTACTGTAAAAGTAATTAAACAATAATTCAATAGCATTGTAAAACAATATCAGCAGTAACCAAAATTACGAAGTAATACATTTTAATTACTGTCTTAGTTATTTGTCAAGTTTATTGAAGAAACTAAAACTAAGCCTGAGATATTTACCTATTTTATCAAAATTTATTAGAAATTTGTCCAGTTTGGTGACGAATAATAATACCTCGACTATATAGCGTAACAGGAATAGTACAACTGTTGGAACAGCAATGTGAATATTTTTATGATTTTTAAATTGATAATCCACACTGAGCATAGAAAACAATGTAGATGCATAGATATACAGATTCAAACTATACGTACATAATTATTTAGTTATTTACTTTTTACACTAACTTGTGTATATATATATATATATATATATATACACAAGTTAGTGTAAAAAGTAAATAGTATATCCGGTGTTTTTTGGAAATGAAGACAAATATAGCTTCCTTAAAGGATTAAGATATTCTAGTCTTCTAATATATATATATATATATATATATATATATATATATATATATATATATATATATATATATATATATATATATATATATATATATATATATATATATATATATATATATATATATATATATATATATATATATATATATATATATATATATATATATATATATATATATATATATATATATATATATATATATATATATATATATATATATATATATATATATATATATATATATATATGTATGTTACGAGAATTAAAAATAACATAGTCAAAATTTTTAGCTGACATTCAGAACATAATATAAAAATAATACACCTGAAGCATGTTGAGTTCACCTTTAAGTGGAATAACATCTTGCAATTTGTTATTTTACTTATAAATTGAAATATTTTCATGTCATTTATGTATAATGTTGGTAGACCAAATAAATATAGAATAAATGTGTATGTATATTATAGTATGTTACTATGACTATTATGTAACTTGACTGTAACTATAATAAAATAACTTTATTTCTCAATATTGTATAAATATAACAAAAAGAATAATTATTTAAATTAGGATACATAAATATAGCTTACGGTAAGTTTAAATATAGTTGTAATGAATCAAACCAGGTTCCTTCTTCAATTACATTTATTAATACTGAGTACAATTCAGATATCAAAAGGTACAGCATGACTGCTTAATGTTCTCTTCAGAATGTTCCTCCCAAGAATGGTCAATCAAATATTTATACTAGTTCATTTATACCCCCACACAGTTGACCACTTCCAATACAATTTAATGTTGCCAACTAAACAATTATAATTTAATTTTTGAAATACAATTCCATAATAAAATATATAATCAATTATAACAATTAATAAATTATTATAACATCGGATATTACAAATGTTTAAATTATTTGATGGACAAATAACGAGTGACATTCAAGACAATATCTTATTTCTTTATACAAATAATAATAAAATATCGATAAATTACAGTACAATTAAGTGATAAAATAACAAATCACAACACTCGGCCATCCGAACGCGTGCTCTCTCCGGAGCTCGCACTAACAAATCACAACACTCGGTCAAGATAGATATATTTACTATGTATACAGAACAATTATTTAAAATTCGATTTCAAATTATTAAGAAAACAAATTTATTAACAAACATAAGTAAATAAAAATTACAATAATACATATTTATACTTAACGCTTCTGCACTTGTTATTAGGTATATATCCATATATTCTATGAGTTATTTTATTTATATAGGTTCACCAGTGGTACTTACAATATATAATAATAACAATGACCATTTTCTGCAAAGTTCACTATTAGGGTATGTTATTCCGTATTACATAATGTCCCCCACTTTTCAACTTGAACTTTTCATTATTTCGGTTATCCGCCATCTTGACTAAGGAGTCAAGAGGTCCAGTCCAGCAGGGTCCCACAGTGGGGCAGATTTCGTATTTCCATCTTCTCATTGACCGTCCTATTTCTAGTCCCTTTCCTTGGATACCACAGAGTTACCTGTTTACTCAGGTTTTTCTGGTGCAACGCAGCTTGTGGCCTGTCTAGCCCCATTTCAAATGGTTTTGTCTCTAATATCAGAATTACTTGGTTGTCTAAAATTTTGTTTCTCAGCATACTTTTTCCAATTACAATATATAACAATAATAAATTTTTAACAAGTTTCCATAAACAAATACATTTCAAGGTGAATACCACATGCAACAATCGATAGCTATCAACTTTTTTCATAAAAATAAAAGAAATGACAATGATATAACACAAGTTTATAAATATAATGTCGAACAGTAAATTCTTAATATATTAATAAAAAAACAATCAAGCATAATAAAGACAATATGATAATGATGATACACATGTAATGCTGATATCCTAGACGTTAGGTTTTGCGATATTTACGTAAAAAGGTTTTTACATACAAATTCAGTAACAATAAATAAACTAAGCTTCTAAATTATTACTTATATTATAAAAATACCAACCTTTTCATTATTTTCAGTACCATTTCTAATAAAGCTAAAGAAATTTCACAGCAAGGAGAATATTCACGTATCCAAGGTCTAATTCTATCAGATGCTATTCTTACACATCTGTTAGTGCAATATAAACAACAATTAAATCAACATTTGAATTATCTAACCATTTAGCAGCATAATAATTTGTTTTTGATACTTCTCCACTAGATATCTTGAATAAAGGATTGCAAGAGATCTTTTGAATTGTTATATTCTTTTGCCGCGTTTGAGGCGCATAAAGTAATAGCGATTATATTTTATAATTCTGTATTAATCATTTTGACATTCAAAATCTGAAATAATTAATAGAGAAATAAATTTAAACATTTTAAAATAAATTGCAATGTTAAGAAACCTTAACGACACATAAATCTTAACTCTTTGTTCCAATGTTTATTAAACATATTTAATTGACAATAAAAAAATAATATCAATACATCGTACGAAATACATAAGTCAATCAATTTTAAATAGATATACTAGCCACAGCAACTTGCTGTTACAAAAATAGCAAATAACAATGCGTTATGTTAGCTTCAGAATTCGTATTTTAGCACGATTTTAATTTACTAAATTTCCATAATTATGCAAATTATTATAAATATATATTTCAAAAAAGAATAATATAATTTCCACTTAAATCATCATATAACAACATATGATATGAATCATACGGCCGTAGCGTTAGGTACATTAATAGTACGCTTTGCTGGGATATGTTAACCAAAGATATCAATTAGGTATGTGTTTGGGTAAGCTATCGTTACTATACTTTTGTATTGTAATGGAGGTCGCAGAAAATTACAGTTGTAGGAAATCTCTGGTATATACTTTAGTTTAACTTTTAACATGTTATTGAGACCGGCCGTTAAGAAACCTTTTACTAATATTACTATAGGGTCATGCGAAAAAAAAATCTTTAAAATAAACCTTTAGAACATTCATATTAATAATAGTAGTGTAAACTAATAATATAGGAATCACTCTTCTCACTACAAATGGTAAGGTTAATAATATTTCAGTAGTTTTCAAAATTATCACCCGGTAAAAATGAATTTAGTAGTTCCATTTTAATTGCAGTTAAACTTTAGTACTTTATTAAATTATTAGCAAAAATAAAATTAGCTTATTGTGACCAAAACTTTCAATTTCTACAGATATCCTAACTACAGATATTTTTAGAACACTTCATTAGATTACAATCGCTGCCAAAGTGTATGAATTCAAATTTGAAATATTTATTACCAGTATCAAATAATTCAAATTACGTATTTGAACACACAATTAACGAACGGTTTAGTTAGTTAAAGTTAACTACTAGATATGTGTACATACATGGTATGATACAAGGGGTTTTAGTTTTAAATAATTATCAAGATGACGATCTTACCCATTTAGTGCACTTTACAATTGGTCTTTTACAATAATAATTAGAAGTTCAGATAAAAGTTTAATGAGAATTTGTTATAAATTATAGGTCCATTCTACTGTCGGGTCTTTTAAAATCTGAAATAACACTAAAGTATTTTTAATATTCACCTTTGTTTATCACTGATTACATTGTTTATTACACTTTAGAGCTTGTATCTTATTACGTATGGAGTTATCGGCATTTACGTTATTTCACATCTGCTCCGAGTATGAAAACTTATAATAAAAATAATTTCTTCATTTATCCACGATCTACTAAGAATATCTTCAAAGAACAGACATAGCTTATCATCTTGACAGCAAATTAAAAAAAAATATATTTATACTCTTACTTGAATTTTATCGGCCCTTACTTGGTTCAGCTGCCGTCACATAACACAACAATTGTTTCAATTGGCCGGTATTTCAACTTCTTTCACGACTGTGGAAGACCTATATCTTGTCAATTCTGCCTTACTGGAATGAAAACATTTCTCGTCCCCTGAAAAACTATTTTACAAAGCTTCACATTTTTTTATAAATTTTAAACTTGTCTTGTCTTTTTTTACTTTGGGGCCAACATTAAAGATACAGATGTAGCACAAGCTCAAAAAGATTTGAATACCTTAACCGAGTGGTTTAAATTGTACTTACTGACAATTAATACAGCAAAAACGTATTATGTTATATTTAAACAAATGAAAATAAAAATATTTCATCTCATAACCCACTAGTAGTTAATAATGTGATTATCGAACAAACGTCTGAAATGAAAAAAATGAAAAATACCTGGGTCAGACACTCATCTCTCGTGGACATACCAAATTGAACACATCAAAACAAACTTTCATCCATTTTGGGTTCGCTAGGTAATATCTCCCAGTGTATCCTCAAGAAATTAAAATACAATATCTATAATTTGCTAGTAAAATCACACCTAAACTACCTAATCGAGAATTGGGGAAATGTGCCTAAAACAAAACTGCGTGTCTTACAAGTTAAACAGAATAAATTAGTAAAATTATTATTTCATTATCACCACCTTACTTCAACAAAACTATATTTACTGATCTAGGAATAATGCATATAAAACAACTCCACTCTTACATACTTATAACTTTTACACAAATGCTTCTTTTAGGAAAACTCACAAATATACAAACGAAGTACACGCCGGGGAAGCTTGCTTGTCTTATCGAGAGTTCGAACAAAATTTGCTATGAAAAATGTAACATACGACGGAGCACAATGTATAATGAACTAGCCATCGACATAAAAACATTGTACGAGTTTACATGTCTTAAGTCAAAATTAAAAAAAAAACATTTTTAAAAAATTATTCCAAATATTTATAATACTATTAAAATATTTAAATAAATATCTCATTGTGACTACAATTTTACTGGCAAAATGTTCATCCTACCCGCCTATGTTTTTATTTTATAAAAATTTGTACTTTTTTCAAATCAAACCTTTGAATTATTGTATTATTAATGTTATTTTCTTTTTTTTTGTTTATTCTAGTAGATAAAAAAAATTTTTGTGCGAGTATAACGACTGATTGTAAAATTGTAGTTATTAACAAACTGTAGATTATGTTCTCACGTAAATGACCGTATTGTCTTTTGAGAAATAAATATCTTTAAACATAAATCTTTAAACCATACGTATACTAGTATTAAGCTTAATTTAAGCTATTTCACATCAACGTATCAAGCATCTATTAGCATTTCATTTCAAAAAATCGCACGTGATTTGATTATAAATACTAAAACGGCTTAAGAAAATCTTAGTTAACATGAAATTATTCTTTATTCCAAAATTACTGTTTAACCGACTGCGTTTCAGCTGTATAGCTGAATTATCTTACAGCAATCGATAACTTGAGTTCAGCTATATGACCAACATAACAGAAATCTATAAGTTTTTACATCGTTTGTAAATATCTGGCTGAGCTCATTCATATAGCTCTAATTACTATTGTATAACTAAAAGCACAACAATATTTCTTCTATATTCTTCAATATTCCTACTAAGAGACTATGTAATACGCAACCTCATGTTTGTTATCTCAAACCACCCACATGTATGTATCTCGCACTACATGGTTGCAACACAATTACCAATATGGCTGTTCCTCACGCAAATCTGTATCTCAAGTAGTGATGTAACTAATATTTACATTCGCACATTTTTACACAATGGTATTCACATTCTCAAAATTTTCTGATAGTTATTGTCAGAAAAGTTAAAATTTGACGACAATAATAAGTTATTAATTCGAAATATATTTACTTTGGTGTTTTTTTTTAAAACAACAAAAATATTAACTTTACCACGAAATCACATTATCAGCCTTCATTATTTCTCATGAAACCATTTCTACACTATAAACAAACAAATTCTCAAATTCTAAAACAAAAAGTTTTATCAGTTATTACTTACGTTTTCAATATTATATAATCATTTACAAAACTAAATATTCGTATTGTAGCATTTGCGAATATCGATAGCATATATTCGCATTCGTATTCACGAATGTTTAAAAAAAATTACATTCGTTACATCACTAATATCAAGCTACCTACATGTTTTTCAAGTCAAGTCAATTACGTCACATTCATAGGTCCGTCTTTCAAGTCATCTACATTCAAACTCACAATTCTATAATTCAAGCCACCTTCCTGGTGGTGGATCACAATTCTACAATTCAAGCCACCTTCCTGGTGGTAGATCACAATTCTACAATTCAAGCCACCTTCCTGGTGGTAGATCACAATTCTACAATTCAAGCCACCTTCCTGGTGGTAGATCACAATTCTACAATTCAAGCCACCTTCCTGGTGGTAGATCACAATTCTACAATTCAAGCCACCTACCTGGTGGTAGATCACAATTCTATAATTCAAGCCAATTTCACTTCAATTCAATCTATAATTCAACAATTCAATCTATAATTCAACAATTCAATCTATAATTCAACAATTCAATCTATAATTCAACAATTCAATCTATAATTCAACAATTCAATCTATAATTCAACAATTCAATCTATAATTCAACAATTCAATCTATAATTCAACAATTCAATCTATAATTCAACAATTCAATCTATAATTCAACACCTACTTGGCGGTATATCGCATTCATAAATTTATAATTTAATACACCTGCATGGTAGTAGATCGCATTAATAAATCTATAATTCATTCATATACAAAATTCACAATACTTGAATGAACTCGCATATTCATCATAAATAACTATTATCATAGGACTAAATTTCTGTTTCATATGGTTCAAACGTTTCATATAGTAGTAACGTACATGCGTATCAGAAATATTTTTCTACCGTCTTACAACAAAACTTGCATGGAGGGTACTCATTTACTATACGAAAAATAAACTCACGATGTTAAACCACATTATCTGGTTGATAATTCTTTCATACGACAATTAGTCTCGGAAAATAAAGAGCTAAAACGAAATATTTTCATTTATTTTACTTACATAAATTTCTCCTCTCCAGGGCGCGTGGAACTTTACACTTCTGAGATGTAATGAATCAAACCAGGTTCCTTCTTCAATTACATTTATTAATACCGAGTACAATTCAGATATCAAAAGGTACAGCATGACTGCTTAATGTTCTCTTCAGAATGTTCCTCCCAAGAATGGTCAATCAAATATTTATACTAGTTCATTTATACCCCCACACAGTTGACCACTTCCAATACAATTTAATGTTGCCAACTAAACAATTATAATTTAATTTTTGAAATACAATTCCATAATAAAATATATAATCAATTATAACAATCAATAAATTATTATAACATCGGATATTACAAATGTTTAAATTATTTGATGGACAAATAACGAGTGACATTCAAGACAATATCTTATTTCTTTATACAAATAATAATAAAATATCGATAAATTACAGTACAATTAAGTGATAAAATAACAAATCACAACATAGTTGAAGTTCATTACAAATCGTTTGAAATTTCCCAATCTAGTACTAAGGGTATTACGTTGTATTTAGATCTTATCTCATCGTCATAATAATTTTCTTCATCATATATAGCGAACACGTTAAAAGAATTGAACTTGTGGTGATCCTTTCTAAAATCTAATTTTATAAATGACCAGTTCAATTATAAACACACAGAGACATAATAATAATTATTATTAATTAAAGTAACATTTCTATTTAAATCAAGAAAAATAATATATCATTTTTATTAACAAAATTACTATTGTATAATTCCACTGCATTGTATTGCATTATTTGCTTCACATTAAATGAATATGCATAGCGATGTTCAAACCACCGATAGTAAGCCATTTGTAGAAACGATTGTATATCGAAAATGTGTGTAGTTGATGATGATTGTGTTTCAGTTCCTACACTGATGTTATATTGAATATATACTGTGTATATCTATTCGTTATGTTGAATTTAATTACAAAATGCTTAAGTAAGTACATAAGGCAACTAAATAAAGACTATTAGAAAATTATAAATAAAGAAATATTTATATTAATAAAATCGCGGGCGTCGTGGCACAACGACTGACTGTTTGGTTCCTACGAGGGTTTGATTCCCACTTGGGAAATTATATATTTTGGTAAAATGTGGCGTTGAGTTTCAATTTGGGCGGAAAATGGGAAATATTGTCTTGAAAATAGGTTCATTTTGTCAATCTTACAATATGGGAAAGGCAGCGTAACGATTATACATCTTACGATTATACATAGTATTATATTAATAAGAAATCTTTGGAAAGCCTGAATCAAAAGAAGTTGACGTTAGATTATACAAAAGTGATATGTCAATAATATTATGTTCAAAAAATATAGAAATTTCAATTTATTTATTTATAGAGGCTTAGTTTGCCATATGTGTGGACTAGAAAGCAAATGTACTGAATGCAAATAAAAATAAATCTTTAATGGACTATTTCATTTTAATATTGTTCTTTTGATATGACAAGTGTAAGAGAAATGTTCGTACGTATTGCAAATAAAAGAAATTTCATGTATGCTGCTCCACTTCTTTTTACTACTACTTTTACAATGACATGTCGTCTTATGATAAATTAAAGTATGATATCTTCTATCATTTTTTTATACAGATGAATATAGATGAAAATCAAAATCAACTTTTAACCACCACATTAATTATATATTTATTTTTTGGAATATCCTCGTAATTATATATAACAGTGAGTCATAATTCATTTTTATTTTTGTTATTGAGAAAGAAACGGTTACACAAATGCATCACGTTATTTTCTTCCCTCTGGCAACAAGGCGATATACAATAAAGTGTTTTTACAATTTTATTGCACGTATTCTTTATCAACGAATATGTTTTATAATTTTGGGATATCCATAAGTAGAAAACAAAAACTAACTGCTTCTTTTTCCCCAGCCTTAATTTGGAGCAAAGTTTGGAGTGACAAAATAACAAAGCAACGACACATGCAAGTGCCCGACGGAATATGATACGATTGATTAAAAAAAAATATGATACATTCTAATATAATCTCTCTCTCTCTCTCTCGTATAAACATTATAAATTTTGCCAACTTACTTAAAATATTCTCGTTTTATTCAAAAACTTTACGAAAAAGCTTACTCAAAAATTTTTACTAGCATTTGCCATAGGAAAACATAAATCACGTCGCCGAGTCATCAATATTCATAAGCTAGCTGGTTCTAAATATAAACTCGCTTTAGCTTCAGTAATTCTTATTTGAATACAAATTGTACGCGGACGGACTTGACCATCATTTTAAATTATAACTCATGTCCGACGAGAGCAAAGGTTGACAGATTGGTTCTCATCCGAGGGATTAACGAATATTGCGCGATATTGTTCGGCCTTCCTGACGGAAGCTTTGTGAAGCTCCACGCCGGTCACTGTGGTTACACAGATAATAAATCAAGCTCGACCAGAATATTTTCAATTTTACTTTGGGAAATTTAAACTATGAGAAAGCTTGTAAAGACCAATACGTATTGCAATCTTTTTATTTTTTTTATGTTAGAGGGAGGCAAACAAGCAAGTGGGTCACTTGATATTAAGTGATCACCTCCGCCCATTGACACCCATGAAGCCCAAGGTTTCAGTGGTGCGTCGCCTACCCTTTAAAAAGGTGTACGCTCGCTTCTTGAAGGTCCCAATGTCGTATCGGGTGGGAAATACCTCTGTAGGGAATTCATTCCACAGTGCGGTCGTGCGTGAAATAAAGTTTCTTTTGAAACGCACAGTGGTACTCCGCCAATCATCCAGTGGTGAGGATGGTATTTTAATTTGTGGCGGGAGTTACGATAGTGGCAATCCGCAGCCTGTATTAACCTAAATAATTCTTCAGAACACTCCCCGTGGTACATACGGTAGTACGGTAGAAGATGCACAGTGATGCGACATCTCTCCGCAGGGTCAGATGGTCGAGCCACTTATCACGATTCTCGTCTTCAACAATCCGAACGTTGGACGCGGTCAAAAGGAAGAAGTTGGTATTGGGGTGCCCCAGACCAGAGATGAGAACAATATTCCATGTGCGGCCTAACTTGGGCCTTATAAAGTTGAAGGCGATGCGCTGATGTGAAATACCGTCTCGCTCTACTAAGGACGCCAAGCTTTTTGGAGGCTAACTTGGCTTTATCCTCCAAATGAACGAGGAATTGAACGTCTTTGGAAATGTCGATACCGAGAATTCTAATAGTCGGATTGGTTTCAAGGGGAATGCTCTGAAAAACCGGGGATACGACATAGGGATTCTTTTTCGTATCCCCGTTTTCATTAAATCTATCTAGACATATAAAAAATGTAACTCATCGAAATTGTATATGGAGGGTACATAAAAAAAACATATTACAAGGGTGAGTTACTACATTAATAAACACAGAATACGACTTTTTAAATTTTAATTTTCTTGTTTCTGTTAGGTCTTTTAATTTTTGATTTATATTTAAAAAAAAGACTTGTTTATAAAAACTAATTTCTAGTATAGCAACACTTAATACGTAAAAATATTTGGCGGGCTACTCGACGATTGGCTGATGACAACGTGATGTCATGAGCCAATCGGGAGCAGAGTTTTATAGCGGGAAAAAGTGACATTTTCTTGGCCGGTGTGGGTATTCTGGTGCTAACTTGGAAAGACGAAAGTCTAGTCGAGATATATTGATATAATTGTATAATTTATATTGTAGTACTGTTATAATATTTGATTGAATAATATATCTAAATGAGTGCAGTGTAAAGTCTAATAAACTTAATAAGTACATTATGGTGTTTCTTTGGGAGTGGTCTCACATTTGTTTGTCTTTTGTTTTTTTTTTTTTTTTTTTTTTTCTTTTTTTTTTTCTTTTTTCAGCTTCACGCTTTATCCCGCACAGGGCAGGGTAGGCAGAGGGAACTGCAGGAACCATAAGAACCTAGTGTTAAGACACTCCGTTACTTAGTCCCTGCTTACTCCGTCCCCACTTTGACTTTGTCTTTTGTTTGTGGCAGGTAATCTTAGCATTGGCTAAACCAATTCTTATGTGTTTATGTTTTCATTACTGTATAATGGTATGATTAACTTAATAACTCTTAATAAAAAGTTATCCCAATTAAAAGTATTTCCGACGACAAAATAGATACATTATAGCTGTTGTAAGAAATATCAAATTTTAGGTTTTTACGTAGACAAAGTTATTGGCGCAGCTTGTATATCAAATTTGTAATTTAGAACAAATTTATTTCCGTAACAACACCAAGTGCGACGTTGAGTTCCGCCAAAAAATGTCATGTACTCGTATAAACAATATATTGGGTATAAAACGGGAAACGGCTCAACTCAAAGTTCCTGCTATGTACCAAGGTTTTATATATAATATAGGCTATATTATAAAAGCGTATCATTATAATAATGACAATTCATATAAAAGTTCCTTCAACTTTCGTCAGATAAGTCGTCAAACGAAAAAAAAAACCCCATAAAAATAATCAAAAATTCTATTTTTATTGGTATAATACGTTCTAATCCTATTATATTTTGAGTGTACGTATAAACGTACATATGTTTATATGTACGTTTATTTTATTACTTTTATTTTATTACTATTCATTTTTATGTTCATTCTTAGGAAAATATCTAGAAGTAAATTATTTTATTCATAATACTATGAACTAAAAATTTACTAATAAAGAAAAATTCTTATGATTTTTCTAAGAAACATTTACTCGTAATACGGTTACTTTGAGAGCATAATGTAATAGAACACAACTAAAAGGCTATGGAACATGGGAGAGTCAGGATTCTTTTATGATTTTTCTAAGCCGCCTCGTACGGATTCCGCGCTTTGTACTATAACTTTAAATTGAACCGTACATAGTTTCATAATAGGACATTTACTTTACTTATAATATGAGTACAAAGTGCAAAGACAATTATCATATAATCTTATGATATTTCATAGATGATAATCTAAACGTGGGATCATGGGAATCTTATAAATAAAATATCTACAGGTATATGAAAAGTAAAAATGAAATTACTACACGAGATTAGTATATTTAGAATACTGCCGTTTCGCATAAACAAATTGTTTGATCAAAAATTTATAGTATATATATTATATATAATATATATATTAAGTTATTGTTTTTTTTTGGCTTCACGCTTTGTCAGACACAGTTAAAATGCTGTCTAATTCAGTTATAGTACTGATACGGTATCTGGATCCATCCGGTCCAATAACAAATACTACCCCTTCCCTAGTTCAACAGCTAGAAAGACCAACTCGTTTCCTAGCAGCCATTAAGGTATGAGACCTAGTTTTAGTAAGGAATTCTGAAATTGTAAAGCTTGAGCTTAGATTTGGCATACCAGACTTGGTTCCGAATTGTCATCTGCTTGAAATTAATCAGGATAGCACGATGCTTACGACTCTTTGAGCTGCCTATTCATTGACAGCGACTGATATCTTTTACACTAAAGTCAGGAATTTTAAGACGGTGTGACAAAGATTCTACTATGAGTACAGTTGTATCTTCTGAATTACTCTCTGGAACCTCGTGGACTAAAAGAATTTTCTTCCTACTATTCATTTCAAGCTTATCTTGTTGCTCACTAAAACATTTTACTTGTAGTTGTAAATTTTCCAGGGCAGAAAGTATAAATGTTCTAAAGGAACTGAATTGAGCAGCCAAGTTGGAAGTAGGACATGCTGCTGTGACAGAAGTATTTAGTTTTTCTGAAATTCAGCTATTGTGGTGTTGAAGTCAGGTAAGTCGATCAGTCAATGTCAGGTAACTAATAGATTGCTTGATAGAATATATTATTACTATTAAGCATTTAGAGTTAGTGAAGTTGATATTTCATTTTTATGAACTATTTGGCTTATGAAGAAAATTGTTTTATAGACTTGCGTTTGGTAGGCTAAAAAGGTTTTAAAAAAAAATAATTTTAAGCAATTAAAATTATTTTTTTAGTCTTTTTGTGCTGAATACGTGCAGCACAAAAAGACTAAAAAAAATAATTTTAATTTAAAAAATATAAAGTAGAGCTCAGAAAAAACTGTGTTGTTCTTTTTTCACCTACCCGCAAAATAAGGTTTGTACACGTGGCTTTTCGATAACTTTTGCCTAAGTTTTGATTGTTCTTGCTTCTTTATTATCAAATATGATGAAATTATAAGTTTAAATTAGACTTAATAAACTAGTTTTAATAATAAGTTAAAATTTATATGAACCATCTTGACATGCGTATAATATTGAAATCTGCAATCAGTCCTCAAACTATGAGCAGATGCGATGGGCGTTATTGGCGTTAAGAGCAGATGGTCCATTGACAACTCTACAATACAGTTGTAACAGATAACGTTGTTTGGCTAGTTCAATTACTTCACGCCTTTTGAGGCGTCTATTAAAGTGAGGCTTTGTAAGCTGAGATGCTAGAGTATTTGGATGATTCAAGAACCTTTCCTTATATCTCAAGAAGTACCGTTTGATTTCCTCTCATAAACTATAGTACACTATGGCAACAAATATATTTGGTTTGTAACTAAATATCTGAATATCTTACAAGTATATAGGTACGAATATTATATCTTGACTTGGTGTACAATGAAAAATATTTACTTCCATAAAATTTTAAATAATAACAATTACTAAAAAATAATTTTCTTTACGTTGTTTATTTAATATATCGATGTAAAATGGAATCTGAGAGAAAATATATACTAAAATGCGCCAGGAAAAGCTATCAGAAGAAGTGTCAATAAAGTGTTATTATTATATTTGTTTTATTTCTGAAATTTTGAGATTAAAGGGTACATTTTTTAAAATGTCGACTGGTGTACTATTAAACCGTAATATAATACGTATAATTGTAAAAATATTTTTTTTTACACAAATTAAGAAAATAAACACACATTTAAGCACATAATGTAGGATAAAAAGAATGTAACAGAATTTATTTATTAATTTTAGCTTCTTTATCTGAACTTTTACGAAAATGATCGTGCATAGAATTTTCATATAACTCAAAAGTTCGAATTCGAAGGCTATAAAATAAAATTTATGGAAACTTTTATCATAATATTTTAGGTATAAATGCTAGCTAGGCGTTGAAATTTCTTTATGAAGGTAAGACATAATAAATTTATAATATGATATGCAGAAGAGTTTAAATGCCTTAGAAGTTTTGTAGTACTACAAATAATTTAGAAAGTAATTTTAACATCTATTTATATACATATCCCTTCGCTTATAATACATTACGTAATCCCAATATCGTAATTACATAATTACTCGTAATTACGTAAATCCTAGTTTTGACAGAAAATTAACCAGCATAATTTGAATTCTAAATAAACGTTAAAAGAACATTAATATCTAAATATATGTTTAATTAGATACTAATATTTTCATCGTCTTTGCTAGCGATAGTTGTACGTTCGATTTTTACATGGAGAAATTAAATATTTTCTTCTTATCACTCTGGTAACAAGAAAATTGTGATAACTAACATAAATCGTCTCAAAAATCTATTTTACGTTTAAAAAATCGGGCGGAAAGTGGGAAACATCACTATTAAGAAACAGGTTAAGGGAAGTACCCTTAACCCGTTTCCCCCGTCTACTCTGCTTCAAAAATATGAAATTAAGTTTTTTTTTATTTAATTACTAAATTATTATTTAAAGTCAATTGTCTTATACTAATATATTTATTTTTTTTTAGCTTCACGCTTTATCCCGCACATGGCAGGGTAGGCAGAGGGAACTGTAGGAACTATTAGAACCTAGTGTTAAGACACTCCGTTACTTAGTCCCTGCTTACTCCGTCCCCACTTTCCGCCGTTTTCGAGGCATTGCGTGTTGAGTGGCGGAACTCAACGCCGCGCTTTGCCTTAGATGCCAGAGCGAAGAAAATGGAAATAGAAAAATGCATATTCTCCGACTGGGGATCGAACCCAGTAACCGTCGCGTTACAGGCAGACGTTGCGCCTCTGCGCCACGACGGTCCTCAATATTATAATCCTCAATATAATATTTTTATTGATGTTAATATATACGTCAACATAGTTGACTAACCCATTTCTAGTACCTACAAGTGTAGTTGTGCACCTGATTATGTATCTTTTGAAAAAGTCACTATGGAAATAATGAAAATAATAGATTAAAATAAAATAGCCTGCGAAAATTATTATATTTTTTTATTATTTCTATTATTTATTTGTTTATTATTCTCAGTAAATTTGTCGTTTGTTAATTACATTGTTACATGTGTAATATAATTAAAAAAAAGCTATGGTTAAGTTGAGATGTAGGTTAAATCTATACTTGAGACTCATAAACTGAAAGAAGCTCAAGCTCGGGATAACTGGGGCCAATACAACAGAACGCTTATATGTTTCTTCTATATTTTGTAGATGTTTATATGACTAATTAATCTCATACAAAAATCGTGACTTATAATGTATTTTTATATGATCAAAACACTCAATACTTTGTGGCCGATCCAAATATCAATTTTAGAAGATCGGATTTTGATATTTGTTATCATAATTTTGGTCACGAAATCAACTTTTTCAAAGGTATATCATAATATGGTAGCAAAATTAGCATATTTATAATTTAAATTTGACACATTTCGCATATTATAAGCATGTGTTTTCATTTAATCATTAATATTCTTTTAACTAAAGTCAGACATATTTGTCGTCGATCGATCCAATATATTTAAAACAGTGTATTTGTCATGTTTTATAATAGTCGAATATATTTTACAGAAAAAGTAGAAAAATATTTACTTATTATCGATCTATTACATAATCAAATCTACCACGCTTCAATTTCCTTATCTATCGTAATAGGTTTTGCTAGAAGAAACTTAGAGGCACTAAGCTATCCATCATAGTCCTGATAATATGGGCATTAAAATAGCTTCAACGCCTTGAAAATGAATGATGAGCTTGACCAAAGACAATAAAAACTTTTTATTTCTCTCAATATGCCGGTGAAATTTTCTTTGAAAATATATTAAGCCACGTCCAAACTTTGCGAGTATAATATTTTCATTTTTGACAGTAAATATGAGTGCATCTGTTTAGGATCAAAATATTAAAATGAAAAATATTAAAAATGTCAACAAAACATCACATATCAATAAACTGTAACGGTTTGGTTTTCTTAGTTACATTTCATTGCAATTACAAACAAAATTATTATATATGAAGTTATAAAGTTATAAATCATGTCAATAGATACTATCGACTCTACTTTGGATATACAAATCTTGGAACTACATTGTTCTATTGAATGATACAAATTCAATAACATCCTCCCAGGAGTATCTCTATTGTTTGAAATACTTGTAGAGTATTATGAAGAGCAAGAGATAATTCCGAATTTTGTAATCGGTGAAGTACGAGTGACACTCACATCCTGAGGCGTCCCTTTTTCGTGATATTTTCCTGACGAAGAATTATAAATTATTCTTTGGCTTATGTTATACTATTTAAAACAATATTAAAGCCAAGCTAAAATATTCTTTTTTAAATAATACTGTGTAATTTTCATTAAAACATTTTTTCACAAAAATTAAGTAATCGCATACATTGTAACATGAACGCAGACCAGTTCGGTTTATTAAGATGCTCTATATACCTATAGTAATATACCAAATTGTAATATGATAATAAAAAAATTAAATACAAATATAATGAACTACAGCATAAGTTTGTTACGATTTTATTTGTAAATTTGTAAATTTCTACTAATATCTTTGTTGTTAAGTCAATACTATTTATTTTGATTATGTGGCTCATATCTTTTGTTTACGTTGATTTGACCTTTAATTTTAGTGTATTTTACGTGGTTGACAACTTAGTAGTCGGATTTTAATTTTATTGCAATTTTCGTGTATTTTTCTTAATTTGTAATGTATTAATTTGTAATATATGGATGGATGTAATACAAAGATGATGATACAAAGACTTTCCTCATTTTGAATCAAATTTTACAATTCACTTTTTTTCTTAAATTCCTTTTAAAGTACGGGGTTTTAAAATAAAGTGTGTAAAAGTAAAGTAAAGTACACGAAAATAATGAGACCCCCGAGTTGAAATAAAACGCGCAGCCGACAGTTACTTACTAACGTATTAACGTTATTAAAAATTATTGAAATTATTTAAAATTAAACAATATTCTTCCAAGCCTGAAATAGAAAATTGTGAGAACGATATGACAATTTTCTTGGTAAACTTTGCTTTCCACTTAATTACTTAAAAGAAATATATTTATTACGTTATAAAAGCTGTCTGTACAAATCAAAGAATTTCCCATAAGACCATAAATAAAAATAGCAGTAATAACTTGACTTAAAACAATTTCTGGAATCCTTGTGACTTCAATTGCGTGACTGTAGTAATAATTTACACTACACAGTTTATTATAATATTTTCTTTATAATGTAAATCTTAGTTTTACTTATGTTTCATTCTTTATGATTAGAATGTTTATTGTTCTACACAAAAGAAAATATTAATTAAATAACCCAGTAAAAGGACAACTCACATCCAAGTCTAAAAATTTTTTTGTATTTCGAACAGCGAGTCTTACATTATATAGATACTTGCGTTACATAGATAGTTTGTACATAGGTACATACATATTTTTATCTATATGTTAGCATATGCAAATCTAGAATTTTACAAAAAAATATTTGACATTTACTAATAATAAAAAAGGTTAGTCGTATGAAATTTAAAATGTTGTAATAATAATAATATATATCACATCAGATATATATATATATATATATATATATATATATATATATATATATATATATTATATATATATATATATATATATATATATATATATATATATATATATATATATATATATATATATATATATATATATATATATATATATATATATATATATATATATATATATATATATATATATATATATATATATATATATATATATATATATATATATATATATATATATATATATATATATATATATATATATATATATATATATATATATATATATATATATATATATATATATATATATATATATATATATATATATATATATATATATAGATACTTGCGTTACATAGATAGTTTGTACATAGGTACATACATATTTTTATCTATTGTTAGCATATGAATTAATGTTAGCGCCTTCTGTTGCCAAACTAGATTCCTTTAAAGCAATTTCTTTTTAATTTATTGCAGCACTAACATAATTACTGTTACAAAGTTCAACCTCGTTTCAGTGTTCAACATTTGAGTAAAATATCTTTTATATATAAAATAGAACATTATTTGATGTATAACTATATACAAGCCTGAGATAGATACATAGGGTATAAATTGATCTTGAAGAATTCAATATTTGTTGAACATCTAAATTATAAGAAATAAAGCAATGGCGAGATCTTAACCATCTTATGTTTATAAATTTTGAGAGATAAGATAATACGTATGAGGCATCTTTGCGAAAGTTACTGAGCACAACATTTTCCGTTACAATAATGAAATGTATGAAAATGTATCATCTGGTACATGACTAGATGATACGTGATGGATTTTATGTGCTTCGCTTTAAAGCTTACCTTAAACAAAATATCAGAAGTCTATGTGGCGCACTTTAAGGATACCTTGAAAAATATCTATAAACTAAATTCACTCTTTAAATTGTTCCGCGACTACTGCAATAATTATTATTCGGTTTACACGTTATTCAAGAAGTTATGATGGCATATTTTTCTTATGCTGTTTATTAGGAAGTCCACGAATATTAAACGAATTACTGCACGGAATGAAATAAAATAGTATAAAGCGGTTAAAACTCGGAAGATGTTATTGTTATATTATTAATTTTATGAGTCTCTAATACAAAGTAACAGTGTCCTGCCGATATGATTAACTATTGTTTTAAAGTATATGAGTTACATCAATTACGTGATATAGTTGATTTATGTGTCAAATCAATGCCATATTACCGTAAATAGAAAAGAATATAAAAATCTGGAACTCCAAAAGTACATATTATTCGAAGAATCTTTATAAAATTTATTTAAGATAAAAATTTAAAAATTTAATTTAAGTTATAAATTTTAAATAAAACAATTTAACCGGATTTATCGCGTATATTATCATTTTTTAGTGAAACCCGACGTTTCGAACACTTTGCAGTAGTCCGTGGTCACGGGTAGACTGAGGTGGCATTCGTCTGTCATTTGATACAATTATTATATCAAACTACCGCCAACGGTTCCTGAGTTGCCTCGCGTACTGCCCTGGATTCCTGCAGAATGAGCTGACTGTATCCTGCCCTCTGGTGTGGTGTGTTTGGGATTTTAAAATTTTTATAAGTGGATCCCAAGTGGTAGAAAGCTTCCAACCGTCTTCTCTATTGAAATTAGGATGTTTTTGTATTTCAATAGCCTCGCGGATCATTCTAGGAATATATTTATTTTCCCTAGCGAGTATATGAGGTTTATCAAACCTGATGTAATGGTTAGGCTTGTTCAAGGAGTGCTCACACACAGCTGACTTTAATACACGCCCATTCTTGATATCTGAGATGTGCTCTTTCACCCTAACACCGATGCTTCTCTTTGTTTGACCAATGTAAGATAAGCCACAGTCACAATCAAGTTTGTATACACCTGCACACTGCAAGGGAATATTACATTTAACTGGTCTCAAGAATTGGCTCACTTTTTTGTTAGGCTTAAAAATAGTTTTAATTGAAGCTCTTCTTAAGATGTTGCCGATCCTGTCTGTAACTCCCTTTACATATGGTAGGAGTGCTGGCTGTCTCTCTACTGTGGGTGGCTTGGTGGTCTTCTTACAACGCTGGCGGGGCACTGGCAGCTTGTTCTGATGAAGGGCATCTTTCACCAGTCGAAGCTCCTCCCCTAGGTGTTCAGCGTCGCAGAGGTGGTGGGCTCTCTGAAACAAAGATTTGTCAACGGTAGATAACTGTGTAGGGTGATGGTGAGATTCACCATTGAGATATCTGTTAGTGTGAGTGGGTTTCCTATACACTGTGTGGCCTACTGTGCCATTGGGATTTTTTATAACTAAAACATCAAGGAAAGCCAAATTATTGTAAATTTAATATTGTCATTAATAGAATTAAGATGGTTTAAGAATATATTAATGTTGTCGGTAGGTAAAATGGTAAAAGTATCATCTACGTACCGCTTATATATTCTAGGTAGACAAGGTGCAGTGTTAAGAGCTATCTCCTCAAAATCCTCCATGTATATGTCTGCTATTACTGGAGACACAGGGGAACCCATAGCAATGCCATCTGCTTGTAAATAAAATACTTGATTGAACACTAGGTAACCAGATGTAAGACAGTGTTCTAAAAGTTCAAGATATTCTATAGGCATATTGTATTCTTCTAGCTTTCTCTTGACAATTCTGATGCAGTCCTTAATGGGTATACTAGTAAACAGAGACTCGACATCAAAACTGACCATGGTTTCATTATTAGCTAACTTAAGGTCTTTCAGTCCGCTAACAAAATGGTAAGAATCCCTAACAAAAGATGTTGAGTGGCCACGCAGTGGAGAAAGTACTTTCGCGATGTGTTGAGCCAGTTTATACGTCGGCGTATCGATTTGGCAACATTTGGAATATATTTATTTTCCCTAGCGAGTATATGAGGTTTATCAGAAAATATCAAAAAATGATAATATACGCGATAAATCCGGTTAAATTGTTTTATTTAAAATGTATAAAAATCGCGAAAATCAAAGAACTTATTATTTAATTTAAGTTACTTTTAATAATATAATTTTTTAACCTTGTGTCAGGAAGCTAATATTTTACATGACTATTACTTTTGCAAGTAAAATTCGTTAATTGACAATGTTGTAATATAATGTGATGATTTTCAAAATTTGTATTTTATTTTTAAATATTACTTGTTTTATTACTTTATCTATGTTCTAAAAACAATTACATTAGTTTTTAAGTAAGTCTTTCATTTGACGTTTAAGCTTGTTAAAGGGTATTTGATTTGACTATTTTATTTAATATTGTTAAAAAGTAAGTAATTTGACTATTGTGATTTGACTATTTTATTCAATATTGTTAAAAAGTAAGTGATTTGACTAATGTGATTTGACTATTTTATTCAATATTGTTCATGATTTGACTATAGTATTTAATATTGTTAAAGAAAGTAAGTGATTTGACTATTTTATTCAAAATTGTTAAAAAAAGAAAGGGATTTGACAATAATGGGGGGCATTATAAAATAACGATGGGATAGTCAAAGATTTTTTAATTGGTCTGGAGCGCTGACGAGAGCTGGTCGTAATTATTGTCCCTTGTAATTAATATTTCATTATAAGAAAATTGTATTTTGTATTAAATGTTCAAAACTGACGAAGTACTGAAATATAATGATAAATAAGAAGAAAGGCGTTTTATTATATTTCAGAAGCGGGATAAACCCAATACGGTACGTATTTTAAGCGTAAAGCGTTTGTGTAAAGATATTGTGTATTGAATAGTAACAGTAGAATATTTAAAATAGATATTTAAATGTCGTAACGAATGATATGATAGAAACATTTTGAATATCACGCAGCGCACTATGCCAGGGCTACTCTCTGGTGGTGTGATGTGTGATTTCTGTGTGTGTAATGATGTGCGCGTGGGTACGTGGCCGGAGCTACTCTCCGGTAGTGCCTTGTCGCAGTATTGTTACATAACACTAGTTTGATAAAGTTTTGCGTATATTGGAGTACATAACTGTTTGCGTCGGTGCGTGGCCGGGGCTACTCTCTGGCAGTATCTGGCGTGGGTAGTTGTGAATACCTATTAGAGTTGTATGATGCATGCTTGATCAGGGCTACTCTCTGATAGCATTCAACATGCTCTAGTATGAATCTTAAGGACTTCTTATTAACCTATAGTTAAGTAATATTAAGTACAATAACGCCTGTAACTTGCTCAATTTTTGAGTAGATATGCTTTCTACTGGTTTTGGGTGGATATGTTTTCCATCGGATATTGAGTGGATATGTTTTCTGCTGGTTCTGGGTGGATATGTTTTCCATCGGATACTGAGTGGATATATTTTCTACTGGTTCTTGGTGGATATGTTTTCCATCGGATACTGAGTGGATATATTTTCTACTGGTTCTGGGTGGATATGTTTTCCATCGGTTATTGAGTAAGTTATGTCGTCGGAATTGTGACTCACTCGTTTTTGAGTGGTATGTTTCCGCTGGATACCGAGTTACTTACGATCATGATATCCTAGTCAATAATGTGATACGAGTTATGTTTGCTCGATATATTTTTTTTTATTCCCTCATAAAATAAAAAAGTATATATATATGAAAATGAATATTGCCGTGAATAATTTGATTTCAGCAACGATCAATGATGTCTGATGATGCAGCTGGGACTCCTCCTGGCACGCCTCCAAGACGACGACGATTCAAAAAGGCTACACGTAGAAGTCCATCTTCATCATGTAGTTCAGTAATGATACCTTACCAAGGAAGTTGCGTAAGACCAGGAAACAATTTTCTAATGAAGATATATTCAAATTAATGAAGCACATTACAAAAGATAGCTCTAGATATTCTTTGGATAATAACAATATTCACAATGTTATTCCTGAATTTGATCCGTCAAATAGAAGTCAAACTGTTGAGTGCTGGTTACGTAAAGTTAACGAGTGTGCCGTTATATATGGCTAGAATGAAAAGCAAGTTGTTCATTTTTCTTTACAAAAATTGGTAGGATTAGCTTAAAGATGGTTTGAGACTTTACCCACAGTTGTTTTCACATGGGAGGAGTGGCAAGCAAAGCTTAAAAAGGCTTTCCCAAGTGAGGATAACTATGGTCGTCTTTTGGAAGAAATGTTAAATCGTACTTCACGTAATGAAGAGAGTCTTCGCGAATATTTTTACGATAAGCTAAGTTTATTAAATAGATGCGAAATTACCGGTAAAAAGGCTGTTGATTGTATTCTGTACGGAATTAGTGATCGAACTATTAGAAACAGTGCACAGGCCTTAAATAGTTCAGAACCAGAAGATTTACTTAATTTTCTAACATCCCAAAAATCACAGCAGTTTGTGAATAAATTACGTGAACGTGTAACACATAGATCGAACTATTATAGCCAAAGTTCAAATAGTTCTCATTCAAGTAGCATTACTTGTTATAACTGTCGTTCCAAGGGTCACCCGTATTATAAATGCCCAAAACCAATCATTAAGTGTAAGCAATGTCAAAGAGTAGGTCACGATAACGATGCGTGTAAGTTGGAACCATTTGTAGCTTTAAATTCTAAATTTAGTCCTGAATTGAGTACTCATGAAAAACGTACTTTAAAAATCAACTCCTGTAATGAACGCAATGAAAAATATTTTAAAACTATTTTTGTTAATAAACAATATCTTGAAGCGTATATAGACTTTGGTAGCGAATGTACACCTAAGTTTATCTAGTGCAGAGTCATTAAAATTATCTAAGAATTTTGATGGCATCCCAGTAGTAAAAGGTTTTGGTCAATCTTCAGTTTTACCATTGTACAAATCTAATGTAGATGTAAAGATTGATGACATCGAAGCCACTATCGAAGTTTTAATTGTAAATGACGAACATATGCAAACGCCATTAATAGTAGGTCAAAATTTTACAGAGTTGCCGTTTATTACAGCCTTAAAGAATAGCTCGAAATTAACGTTTTATAAATGCCCCGATGAAATAGACAGTTTCGAAAGTTTAATAAAGTTCTATGTCACCACTTCAGCAGAAATTTCTAATACCAGTATTGTCCCAGTTTATAGCGATTCAAATTATTCCGGAGATGTACTTGTCAATGGTTATGACTCCTTCAAACCAGGTTGTGAGTATCGCCTCTTAAGAGGCGCTTTTAATATTAACAACGGCAAGGGAAACCTTGTTGTTACTAATTTGTCCCCTAAATCTATTGTCCTCGGTCCATGGTCCTCCAAAATATTTTGCTAACAAGAGCTGACCCGTTTAATGAACATAAATTGTGTAAAGTTAATCGAATATTACGAGATCCGTCAACTTTAGAACCGCTTAATAAAGCTGACATTAAGACTGGACCAGGGCTAGATGACAAACAATTAGACAGACTTTATTCATTGTTACAAAGTTACCGCGATTGTTTTGCTACAAATCTCGCGGAAATAGGATGTGCAGTTGGTGTAGAAATGAAAATAGATTTAATTGATAATAAGCCAGTGATCTATCGTCCTTACCGCCTCTCTCACTACGAGCGAGAACAAGTTCGGGAAATAATAGACGAATTATTGAAAAACGATATTATTCAAGAATCTAGCACTAATTATGCCAGTCCAATTTTAATGGTTAAAAAGAAAACTGGTGAACAACGGTTATGTGTTGATTTTCGTGCTTTAAATAATAAAACTATAAAAGATCGTTTTCCACTACCTCTTATAGAAGACCAATTATCTAACCTTAGTGGTAATAGTTTCTTTACTACCCTTGATCTTGCATCAGGGTATTATCAAATCCCTATGGCTAAAGAAAGCCAACATCTTACAGGTTTTGTCACACCCGATGGGCACTTTGAGTTTAAAAGAATGCCTTTTGACCTGGCTAATGCGCCAGCCGTTTTTCAAAGGACGATTAATAAAATACTCGGTAACAGACGATTTGAATTCGCGTTAGCTTATTTAGATGACGTTCTTATCCCATCTAAAAATATAGATGAAATGTTCCAAAGATTAGAAGATGTTTTGAATATTTTTAGGCAATTTGGTTTAACACTAAAGCTTACAAAACGTAGTTTCTTTAATAACTCTGTGAGTTACCTTGGATATGATATTTCTGCCAGTGGTATCCGCCCGGGTGAAACAAAAATTGCAGCCGTCAAGGAGTTCCCTACACCGCGTAATATTCACGAAGTTAGACAATTTCTTGGATTAACTGGTTATTTTAGAAAATTCATTAAGGGTTATGGGGAGATTGCACAGCCTCTAACGTCTTTACTCAAAAAGGGAAGTCAGTGGTACTGGTCGGAAACACAAGATCAAGCATTTTTAATATTAAGAGATAAACTAATCGATAGACCCGTTTTAGCTGTTTACGACCCGACTTTTGAGACGGAACTCCATACCGATGCTAGTTCATTAGGAGTAGGCGGTATACTTATGTAGTGGCAAAAAGATGTTAGAATATTAAAACCAGTCGCATATGTGGTGTGGTGGTTACAAATAAGTGAATTTAATTTCGAAATTGAATACCGACCAGGTATCAAAATGTCTCACGTTGATGCATTAAGCAGAAACACAAGACTATTAGCGGAGCCAGACGATAATCCATCTGTTAATGTTTATACTATTGAAAAAGAAAATTGGCTCCTTTCGTTGCAATTAGCAGACCCTAAAATATCTCGTATTTTTAAAATTCTTAAACCTGAAGATGATCAAAAATGTCGGGACATTAAAAAAATATTTTGTTGTTAAGAATAACGCAGTATATAGGAAAGTAGATGATCATGTCCACGAAGCACTCGTTGGCAAATATGTCGAGCTAATCATGACGATATTGGCCATTTGGGATATGCTAAAACCCTTGAACGAATACAACATTTATATTGGTTTCCTAAACTTAGAAAATTTGTAAAGAAATATGTTTCAGCTTGCTTAGAGTGCGCTTATAATAAGGATAACATATCAAAGCATGGATGGATATTAGTATGGATATTTATACCCTTTAGAAAAGTTCGAAATACCATTTCACACGATTCATCTAGATCACCTTGGACCTTTTGTTAGGAGTAAAGACGGAAATACGCATATTCTTACGATAGTCGATGGGTTTACGAAATACGTATTTGTAAGGGCAGTCAGGGACTTAAAAACAAAAAGTACAGTCAAAATTCTTGAAAAACTATTTTATGATTTCGGTATTCCAGCTAGAATTGTATCTGATCGTGGCACGTGTTTTACATCAACAGCCTTTCAAGCGTTTTGTAGTAATCTCGGCATTAAACATATTTTAAACGCAGTAGCTTGTCCTAGAGCAAATGGCCAGGCTGAGCGATTTAATCAAACCATATTAAACTCATTGTCAACACAAAACTTCTCCAGCCATGAACGAGACTGGGATAAATGTCTGGGAAAAATTCAGTGGGGTATTAATAACACAGTTAATGCCTCAACCCAACAAACAGCGACAGAAGCGATGTTTGGGATAAAAATGCGCGATATTTTGTCAAACAAACTCGATGCAGAAACATCGACAAGTTGTCATAATTTACAAGAATTTCGAAAACGTATAAGTGACAATATTAAAAAGCATCAAGTTAAACAGAAAGAAATTCATGATTCAAATCGGGTTCCCGCAGTAAAGTATAATGTGGGTGATTTGGTTAAAATTTCTCGAAATAATTTTGATAATGACGGTAAAAGTACAAAGCTTCTGTCAAAGTTTGTTGGTCCTTACAGAATTAATGAAGTTTTAGGCAATGACCGCTGTAGGATAACTGATGTGCCTGGCTTTATAAAAAAAAAGGAAAACCTTATTCCACTGTTATTGCGGTTGACAAAATTCGACCGTGGATACATGTAAAAGCATTAGAGGTAGATAATACGGACAAAAGTGATTCTAGTGATAGTGAAACTAGTGATAAATAAATTTTATAAATAATTGCGACTAGTTTAAGCTTAGTAAAAATATGTATCTAATTATGTAAGCAAGAATTTTTGACGATTTTCAAAATAATTGTTAAAATATTAATGAATAAATAATAACAAAAGTAAAGTATGTGTGCCGGGAGGCAACACATTGTAGGATGGAGGAATGTGATGATTTTCAAAATTTTTATTTTATTTTTAAATATTACTTGTTTTATTACTTTATCTATGTTCTAAAAACAATTACATTAGTTTTTAAGTAAGTCTTTCATTTGACGTTTAAGCTTGTTAAAGGGTATTTGATTTGACTATTTTATTTAATATTGTTAAAAAGTAAGTAATTTGACTATTGTGATTTGACTATTTTATTCAATATTGTTAAAAAAGTAAGTGATTTGACTAATGTGATTTGACTATTTTATTCAATATTGTTCATGATTTGACTATAGTATTTAATATTGTTAAAGAAAGTAAGTGATTTGACTATTTTATTCAAAATTGTTAAAAAAAGAAAGGGATTTGACAATAATGGGGGGCATTATAAAATAACGATGGGATAGTCAAAGATTTTTTAATTGGTCTGGAGCGCTGACGAGAGCTGGTCGTAATTATTGTCCCTTGTAATTAATATTTCATTATAAGAAAATTGTATTTTGTATTAAATGTTCAAAACTGACGAAGTACTGAAATATAATGATAAATAAGAAGAAAGGCGTTTTATTATAATAAACTAAAACATATACAGTCGCTCTAGTTTTTTATATCCGAAAGAAACTAACTAAATTTATCATGAATACTTTTGTTGCGTACTTTTTTGGAACATTCAACGTTTTAAATATTTTGCAGTAATCGGTGATCATCAGTAGATTATCTATGTATACCATACGTTGGGGCCTAACTCCATTACAGCTATAAGTTTTTTATAAAACTGTTTACTATCATACAATATATTTAGTATAAGAAATCGAAAAAATCTTTTTAGACGTGATTCTAACCATAAAATTATTGACTTAACTTCATTTCCAATATCTTAAAATACTTAACTTTCAACGTCACGAAGTAACTTTGTCTATAAAATAACTAAAGTAACTTTGTCATCACATATTATACCTAAACTAGAAAAGACTGGAATAAGTATTTTGTACACTATGATTTACATATATAACGACTAAAATCGTATTCATATTATTTATATGTTTTCACATGAAAGACTATTTTTGAAACGATTTAATAATAGGATAGTCAGCATAAAACTTTCGCTTTAACAATTTTTTTGTATCGTTGATTGGACAGAAGGATCTCATCTTATATTTAGACACTCCGTTCTCCTTTTTCACTTTCGAGGCTCTGCGAGTTGAATGGAACTCAACACAATGCTTTTTGCTTGTTACCAGAGGCGGATATACTATTCTATACTGTACAATTTAATTTAAATTTATTCAAAATTGAAACAGCCGATCGCATCTAACATTGAAGCAAATTGTAAAATAAAGTAAGTTTATAGCGTCCTGATATTGTGATGACCCAACTCTGTCTTATTGAATTACTTCTAAACGGAAGACTGTAAATTAAATTGGTGTCAGCAGAATTTTTTTTCTCTTGCTTTAATTTTTTATCATTGGAAAATGACTGTAACTTATTAACGATGCTTTAACTAAAAATATTAAATAATTTTTATACTAAAGTTAAAATGTTGTTATTTTTTATTTTTTTTTACTATTATTTACAAATTAATTATAACTAACTTTTTATGATAACTGAGTACTTTTTGATTTAAGTATACGGCTAAAAAATTATAATTAAAATTATAAATCACGATTTTTGTACGAGATTAGGGGATTAGGCATAGACTTTCCACAAAATATATGTATGAGAAGAAACAAATAAGCATTTTATTGTATTGTAACCCAATTTTCCTGAACTAAACTTTCACACATTTCTTGAGACTCTAGTGTAGATTAAACCTATATTCAAAAATTTTATTAATTATAATTATCATAAATTTTTACTTTTATGAGGACCGTCGTGGCGCAAAGGCGTAGCGTCTATCTGTAAACGCAACAGTTTGTGGGTTCAATTCCCACTCGGGAAAGATGGATTTTTCTATTTCCATTTTCTTCGCTCTGGGAACTAGACAATAGCGCGGCGTTGAGTTCCGCCACTCAACACGCAATGCCTCTAAAAGGCGGAAAACAGAGACGGAGAAAGCAGGGACTATGCAACGGATTGTCTTAGCACTAGGTTCTTATGGTTCTTGCAGTTCCCTCTGCCTACCCAATCATGCAGGATGAAGAGTGAAGACATAAAAAGAAATACTTTAAATATCTAGCAATGAAATTAACAAACAACATATTTACTGTTAATAATAAACAAATAGTAATTTGTTCAATAACACACTACACTTGCCAAGATAATATATATATATATATATATATATATATATATATATATATATATATATATATATATATATATATATATATATATATATATATATATATATATATATATATATATATATATATATATATATATAATATATATATATATATATATATATATATATATATATATATATATATATATATATATATATATATATATATATATATATATATATATATATATATATATATATATATTATATATATATATATATATATATATATATATATATATATATATATATATATATATATATATATATATATATATATATATATATATATATATATATATATATATATATATATATATATATATATATATATATATATATATATATATATATATATATATATATATATATATATATATATATATATATATATATATATATATATATATATATATATATATATATATATATATATATATATATAATAATAATATATTGTAGTGGGGTTGTATGTAGATGACGTCGATATGAGATTTAATTGAAACAAAGTTTCTTCCACTACTAATTTAATTCTTGTAGAAATGACAAACACGTAGATAGGCACAGCACAGAATAGAATGACAAGTATGAAGTATGAAGAATAGAAGTTACAGATATAAGTAGGAAGTAAGACTAATTACAAAGAGTTAAGGTTCAAAATCGTGTGGCAAATTACAAGCAATAAGCGACGTGCGTTCAGTACGAGATCTAGGATTCGACTGGTCGGCGGGAGGCGGCCGAGCCGATGCGCTTGCGTTCCTTTGTTAAAAGTAACGGTATTTTATGTAGAAGAGACATTTCTACTATACGACCGCGCTGCGACTGCCTTCCGACATTACATAAATTACTATATTTTATTTTAATTATTTATAAGAATTTAAATTGTAAATATTTATATTGTGTATTACATATATATGTTATAATATATAATATGTAATTATTATATAATTTATATAAGTATATAAACTATTATATGTACATATGTTATAGTAATATTTGTATAAAAATATATATGATATTATATGATGATATTTGTTTTATTTATATAAGTTGTAGGTTGTAGGGATCTGGTAAGTGTCGCGATCGCCACAATATAATAAAAAAAAAATAAACTTGTTATAAAAAATTATATTAAGTTATGAATACCAAAAAACTAAATTTATTGTTTTTCAAGCACCCACTTTCCGCCCGATTTTAAAACATAGGAGTTATTTCAATTCGTCACGATTTTCTTGTTACCAGAGTGATAAACCTACAACCATCAAAATATTGCATGAGGTACCCAAACAAAAATTTTTTTAGGTATTATTGATTGTTTCATATATTTTCAACGGTTATTTAGAATTTTATTTATTCTGGCTAATTTTCACTCGAAACTAGTATTTACGCTAAAATAAAATGCACCACTCAACGCGTAACGTATTTTTCAACGGATATTTCTCATGTTTATATATAGCTTCTATCTGTTTTTCCTAAATAGAAATAAACATAAGTTAATGTTAAAATTAGTTTCTGAATTATTCGTTGTCTTATCTTCATAAAGAGTACACTATTAATCGACATCACAATCATTCATCGCATTTACACTGACGTGAATTATCATACGCTGTTTCACCTCGACACAATTGCATTAGTAAATATTTCTGAAATATGTAATTTCTATCAAATAAAGAACATGATACGATATCGACAAGATGCATGGATATTTTAAAATTTACCTAATTAACCATATGTATAAGAAAAGAAAATCATAAAATATCAAATATTTTATGAGAAAACATAATGAATACCTTGTGAAGAAGACCACCTTTATACCCAATACTAAAAATAGAAGCTACATTCGTATACAATGGGTGATCTCACTACAGTAAGTGGTGACCGTATTGAATTAACAAGTAGGTATTCTCTGATCCGCAATCTCTCAAGAGAACTTGAGAAGGCTTTTAATGTACATTTTACACAGGTTCCATATTGTACTGATAAATTTAATATATAACGAAAATATATTTTTTTATTCTCTTTAAGATTTTGTATATTCAGTTTTATATAAGTAAATATTTTTATTGTACACCAGGTCAAGGTATAATATTGGTACATATTTATAATTTATTTATTTTGTTAGGAATAATTATTATTACAAATTATAATAGCATGTCAATTGTGCTATATTTTAAAACGGGAAGAAATAAATAAATTGGCGGCTGATATCTTGACTAGAATTCCCTGTGTTTAAGATCGTCAAGCTTAATAATATTTAGAACGTTATGTGGGAATCGAACGCACCAACCATCACGTTTACAGGTAGACGCTACGCTTCTTTGCCACGACGGTCCTCAGTCCTCCTACTTGGAACTTAATGACTAGATGTTATGTTATTTATATGATTTTTTCAAACTGTTTGAAAAGATATGTTTGATTATTTTATATCTACTAGACGGAAAAAATAATTTTCTTCTTTCTTTATATATTTTTTTAAACATTTTTTTAAATAGTTCTTATTTAAGTACACATATATGTACTTGATACAAATATATGTTTTGTTCATTTATCTCGCATATACCAAAGAAAGAGAATTAGATCACAATATAACGTGAATCGGAAAAATACTTTTCTGTCCCAAATTGGAACCCTTTGCGATTTTCAGCCCCATAGCCAACATATTTACAGTAAGTAAGTAGGTAAGGGTAAGCTTTAAGTAAATATTTTAAAAAATATAATATTACATCGTCGCCTGGCAGATCCTGGCAAGATCTGGTTAGATAAGGCAGAATATTAGGTTCTGCAGTTTAGTGTGCTACTTAACTAATTGGAAAGAATCGTAGAACAAAACTTAACATATCGTTTTTATTCAAGCTGTAATCAGTGTTTGTATAAATTATTTCATTTAAATTCAATGAAATGATTGAATGGTCTTATTAAAATCTTACTTTTTAATGTCTTAAGATAAGGATTATTTATCTCGTATTATTTTAAACAGAAATCAAGATCGTTCATGGCGTGTGTAATGTTATGGGTTATGGTTTCATCTTATTTGGCAATCAAAAAGCCAGAGCAATCAAAACCTTGCCATAGGTTGGCGAAAAGCCACACCGCTACTATACATTTTATTATGTTCATACCTTTTGATTTTTATCTTTTAAGTGCACTATATATGAAAGAGAGTATAATGAAAAAGACATGAAGCCATATTTTTTACAAACATATTTTATAATCATTTTATGTCTACTAGATTAATTAAGTTAACATAACATTAATACAGACAATACTTATAAATATTTTCATTTGTATAATATTTAATGTATAATACTATTTTAAAATAAAATTTTATTTATATTAATAATAATAGTTTAATGTCTAATTTTGTGAACAAGCAAGCAGTGTCGTACGTGTATATATATATATATATATATATATATATATATATATATATATATATATATATATATATATATATATATATATATATATATATATATATATGTATATATATGTGTATATATATATATGTGTATATATATATATATATATATATATATATATATATATATATATATATATATATATATATATATATATATATATATATATATATATATATATATATATATATATATATATATATATATATATATATATATATATATATATGTGTAATAATCGGTCCAGTTCATCGATTACATGCAGATTACATTAAAAATATTCATTTTGGAATTTCACAACAAATTTCCATAGGGAATATGTCAAACAGGTTGAGGTATTTAGAGGTATTACAAGCGATTATTTTAAGTGACAGATTTCGTTAATTTTACTAGACGTGTTAGCTATCAGTTAATCATATAATTTTCATCATCATATATATCAATCATATATTTTATTTCAGAGCTTAACTGTCGTTTATTTAGAGATATTATATTTATGGTTTATAGTTTTCTTTTTATCAGACAGATTTAAAACATTCTGACGGGTACGTTCTATTGTTAGAAAACAAATCGAATACCTACAGCAGAAAATAATTAATTAATTTAAATAAATTATCATTTTAGAGATTATGAAAATAAATAATGTCTCTGCATAGATTTTCCTGCCTCAAGCCTCAATTATTCATAGAAATACAAACAGATTATTTCTAATAGCGGCTTTATTTGCCTACATAATTTGAGACTCAAATTTAGGCATGTCGTTGATATAAGCAATTATCACTATTTGTATATAGAATATGTAAGTGTATTAGAAAAACTGAGACCTTCTTAATATTTTTGTATAATATTTCTTTTTATTTGAATTACAGACAAGTCAACAATCACATAAATCTGTTCATCCTAACAGTGTCCTTTAGATAACACGTTAACTGATAGCTAACATGTCTAGTAAGATTAACGAAATCTGTCACTTAGAATAATCGCTTGTAATACCTCTAAATACCTCAACCTGTTTAACTTAATCTATGGAAATTTGTTGTGCAATACTAGGTGAAACTTGCCAAATTGACACAAAGGGTTTTAATGAACGACGCGAGTTTATTGAAATACGAAAGTATTTTATTATAATGTAATAAATATTATAGAAGCCATCTAGCAATGATATATTTAAGGTTTGATTTCCAGTCGACGAAACGCAGTATACACATATCATTCCTCTATGCAAGTTTTCTATGCTAAAATAAAATTATATAAAATATGTTCGTGGCGCAGTGGCGTAGTAAACACGACGGTTTGTGAGTTCGATTTCCACTAGGGGAAGATGGATTTTTCTAGTTTCATTTTCTTCGCTCTGGAAACTAGGTATAGAGCGGCGTTGAGTTCCGCCGGCGTTGAATTCTAGAGAAAGGCGGAATGCGGAGATGGAGAAAGCAAGGACTAAGCAACGGAGTGTCTAACACTATATGTTCATATGGTTCCTGCAGATCCTTCTGCTTACCCTGCAATATGCGGAATAAAGCGCGAAGCTAAAAAAAATCCTTATCCGGTTGTAGATTTGATAGGCTGCGGAAATTTGTTCCATAGCTTAAACTGAGAATGATTTGCTATAGCACTTGGTGTGACGTGGCACCGTCATATCTCGAACGGAAATTGAGAGTGAGCACCCAGAAAAGTAAATCTTTCTTTGAGGAATGATGAGTACATGATAATTACGAATTAGCTATAATCTGTATATATAATAAAGTTTAATAGCTATAATCTGTATATATAATAAACAACCTGTTTGTTCACGCTAATCTCAGGAACTGGACGGATTTTTATGAAACTTTTTTGTTATATAGCTATTAGTCCTCGCTAACATGTAGTGTTTCCTTTCTATTTGGAAATTCGCTCTTTAATCGGGTAAAAGGGAGGAGATAAGTTTATATGAAACTCTGTCAGTTATGAAGCTAATTCGATTAAAATTAATATTTTGATATTTGGTTAGAAATTAAGAATGACGCAATAAAGATTTTTGGAAATTCTGCCTTAACAGGGGTGAAAATGGGGGTAAGCTTTTTTGAAACTCCGTCAGTTTTGAAGCTATATCGATGAAAATTAAAGCTGGTTACGTCAATACTAAGCATTTCTTACTCACAACCCTTCGTTTTGTGATGGTTACCTGTTTAAAGAATCATAACGAGAAGTTCATTCCTTCAGTTGCATAAATAGATAATTAAAATCTTATTTTATTGTAAATTTATATTTATAATTTATAAATTACATTACTCACATTAGTCTTAATTTAATTTTTTAATATACTATTGTTATATACTGTAGATATCAAACCCACAAACCCAGTCAAGGGACACATTATTTTTAATATTTTTAATTTTCATAAAAACAAAGTGCAATATAATATTATTTATATACCGGTTACCTATACTAATGTTATAATCTATACTAATATTATAAAGAGATAATTTTTTTTATATATAGTTTGGTTGTAATGAATAGGCTCAAAAACTGTTGGACCGATTTTAAAATTTTTTTCACCATTTTTAAGCTACATTATCCATGAGTAACGTAGGCTATATTTTAATTTTTTAATTTTTGGGTTTTTCGGGAAGAAGGTGTAAAAATCAACAAGAAAAGTTATTTATTTTGCGTACGCTGCCTAATCTATAAAAGATAGAATCATAAAATGTTTTAATTAATTGCCGATCTTATAAATATCTATAAAAAAATCCGCGACGCACTATACCTATCTTTGTCGAGGGAGGCACAGCAATAATTTTTTTATTCAAAAATCTTGATTTTTTTTAACTCCTTTTACACGCATTTATTTTACTAACGACAATAATCCTTATTAAAATAAATTATTTCATCACTAAGTATAGTTTATTTACATGATATTTGGCCTTTGAATGATTAAAATTTGACACTTTGTTTTGAAGTTATGGTGAAAATAAAATATTATGATTTCTACTGATCCATCACCACCAATCCACACAGCAGCAGCCTGCGGATGATGACTGTCGTTGTTGATATTAGTGTCGGTGTCTGTGAATTAACCTAGGAATCATTTTGCTGATCGTTTTTTTTCTTTGGTAGGATTTTTGAAGCGGTAACTGACACTTACGCGGGCGGAGCCGCGGGCGTCCGCTAGTCAATTATATTTATATTTTTATAAAACGATCTGTCTGAAGTTCTGTCAATGCATCGTGTAGCGGACATCAACGCCGCGTTTTAATTGTAGGTATCAATTGTACTATATCCCTCTGCACCGCGTTGACTAGAAAGTCAACAAAGATTAATTTGAAATGAACTTTTAAATATTTTTTATCACACCAAGGTGTCTTAAAAATTTAAATACATACATATATGAGGCTATTAGATAATATTAAATAATCTAAATAACGAATCATTCCTAAAATACAATATCTAACTACGTCATTCGAGCAAATGTACTTGCACAATCTACTTTTCAAATTTGTACAATCTATTTTTCAAAATTTCATTACTTGCAACTTCTGTTAGTGTTGCTAACAAAAGACCAGTACAACGCTTATCTACCACTGATAATTAAAAGCTAGTAGTTAATGTAAGATTACTATATTTATTATTTTAAAATAGTATGTTTACTAAGATTTTTTTATTATAATTTTATGAAAGCAATGAAGTTTTTAATTCAATAATATATAGAAAAAAATATTGAAAGAAAATCTTTATTGACATCATTTGTATTCTTTTTAATGAATGATACATAAATAAGTGGTTTAGGGATAAGTGACGTCTCTAATTTGTAGAGAGTTTTTTCGGCTGGAAGCCTAATTAACACGTTTATTTTATTCATTTCTTTCCAAAACATATTTTGCGTAATGTAAACATTTTTTCCATCCACCTTCTATATTTCCATCCTTTTAAGAGAGAAAATGTACATTATAAATACACGTGAAAGTATTTCAAGCTCGCTCAAAAAATCAATTACGTTATTATACTTATGCATGTGCTATTTGACGACAATTTTTAACGTATTTTTATTGTTAATCTGTAGATAATTCCAATCACTATTCGAATTAAAATATTTTAAAGACTTACTCGTTGAACAAACCAGTGAATCACTTAAATGGTTCCCAAAGGAGTCCGTCGTGATTCTGACAAAGGATAATAAAGTTGATCGAAACGATTCTCAAACGTTTCCACAAATGCTTCCATTGTGTGTCAACAGAAATATATTATAATTTTTGCATACATTTTACCACTTTGAAAGAGTGTAAGCATTTAAATAATACAAAGTCAACACTTTAGTCACTTTATTCAACACGGTAGTTAGTTCCATGTATGTTCATATAAATATTGTAAAGCATCTTCCAGAATACTTGCTTACGGCCAAGTTTTAATTGAGTTTCATTCTAATGGTTTTCAAATGAAGTGGCTGTTATACAGACAGACGAATTCTTGAGGATTACATTTTTTTCATACTATTCGTCTACACTGCTTATTGTATACAGTAATTTCAAAATCAGCTAACGAAATAGCCACTTATCACCAAAAATATCGTTTTAAAGGTAGTGAAATATGAAATGAGATAATATTCAATATTCAAAGTTCCAATGATTGCTTGTAATTTGTACGTAGTGGAAATAAAACGAAATAACTTGTAAATATACAGACGAACGCTTATTCTGATTTAAGCTTAAATTCTGCATACTTTTTATGAGCTTTTGCAGGCTCTTTGTAAGCAAATTGTGATAAATATTTAAACCAATTTTATATAAAAAACATTCCAATATCTTTTTTTAACTTGCATTTCAATATCATTTTTATTCTGTACGATAATGTAATGTTTATCTATTTAATTTTATCTATTCAGTTATAACTTATTAATACTAAATATATTTATATTAAATTTGTGTATTCGAAATCATTTATAGATAAAATAGATTCAGAAATTGTGACAGATAACATTACATTAAACATTATTAAAATTCTCTCATAGTCCTTATATACATTTTACTTCACAGCCTAGCTTAGACACAAACAAGCACTTGATATTATGAATTCAGAACACGAAGTTCAACCAAGTGGAGCTTCAAAGGATTTTCTCCACAATTGTCCAATCATATGTGATGTCAAAACTTCTAGCTCTAAATAGCTATATAGTTTAATAATAATAGTTTTTGTTGCTTTTAATCTTATCGGAATTATTATTCCGAAGAAGAAGCGGAAAAAGATTGTTTAATATATCTTAGTTAATAATCCTCTTTTTAATTTTCGAAATGTTAAAAATTTAATGATAAATTATTGTTAAGAAAAGATAACTAATGGTAAACTTTAAAACAAATTGGACGTAGTAATCTTTTGGTTATGATTTAAATAACGTAATAAAGTTTTATTTATTACCGTAAATAAAGTTTTATTTATACAGAAGTGGCAAAGTGTATTAATTTTTTTTTTATTTTTTAAGTTTTTTTGATTTGATTTTCATTTAAAAATATTTTCAGTACATAAATAACGACCATTGGAATTAATTATAGCCAAAGAAAAGAAAACTTAGTATTCAACATATTTGGTATATCATCACTGTTACCTAATGGACACTATCATTAAATATGTATTCTTGAACCGACAACTCTAAAACAACTTGTACCCTGCAATACACTGAGAAATCGATGTTCAACAAAATATGTTAAGTTATACAGCATACAATAATATAGCTGGAGTAAAGAGCAAAATGGAAACCTTATGGGAATGCTCATTGCGTAAGTCTAGCACTTGACCGCTTCGCTGTTTCATAACTCGAATAAATTCCAAGCGGAACGCGTTGCAAGTACATTTATCTCGAATTTCGCAAACATACCGCGCGGAAATGAAATGTGCGCTTTAAAATGTGTTTAGAAAGAATACATTTTCTGCAAGCTGCATATATCAAATTTCAGTTATATTAAATGTACGGAAACGCCACGTTCTTTAGATTTCAACGCCAAATATAACGTTAGTAATTAGTATGCCATCAAATATTTTGTATCAAACGAATTGAGAATATTTAATGCGTTTTTAATATTTTGTTTGTGAAATATTTAATTTTATTTCGCTATCTCAATAAATGTTAAACATTAATTTAGTATACGATATTTCTTTTTATTTTGTTAATATAATATTAGTTTCAAAATTGCTTAAATGTACTTTAATAAACACCGGATTTGATCTGATCATACTAAGGGCAAAATATGAATCACAAGAAGTGCATTGTAATTCTTACCATATTTAGAATCTCATATGTTCTTCTAATATATCTATTATTAGATCTAAAATAAATTATGATTCATAAGCACTGTAGTCTCATAACGAGATATTTTATCAACCTATCAGACTAACTTGCTTCTTGCTATCAAAATTATGGGAAAGAATACAACCACGTTTATTTCTCTGTTCAGTTAATATCATCTTAATTACCTATTTAAGTTATGTAAGTACTATTCTACTATTGGGTAAGTATGTATGGTTGTAAGTAAATATGTATGTATGTATGTATGTATCTTAACTTCCAAATTCGAGAGAACGGAGCGTCTAACGCTGTGGTTTCTACATACCTTCTTCGCTTTAGCCTCGTCAATAACTTAAAAGAACTAACTCTTCAAACTTGGTAAAAAAATATATTCTCATTAAGATTTTCATACATAAATAATAAAAATTAATACATTTGTAGGCTTCTCCATACTTAGAAATGAAACACAATTATTTTTCTAATGTATGAATAGGTCTTCAGAAATGATTTTAAGCTTTCTGGTATATATTTTTTCTAAAGTGAATAATATGGGCGGGAGACACTTCCAAAGTGATAATATATGAATGAGAACCCATGGTATGAAATGATAAAAACGCCACACCTAGTTATCACAATCAATCAATCAATCAAGTGCAAGATAGCTTTAATACCTCCTTAATAATATTATATTTAAGGCGTATTTAAATTAAAGTATATATTGTAAAACAATATTTTATAGACTGGTAACAACAACAAGCTAGCTTTAAGAGTACTATTACAAATAATATATAAAAATATTGGTCGATAATCGATTTTTAATAATAAAAATCTTATTTTAAAGATTCTAAGCCAAATTCTTTGATATTTTGATTAATTTATTTTTGTGTAAATGATACTAGTATCAGTATAGTAGGTTAAACAAAGTTATAGTTTAATATTATCATTAACTTCAGCTCAGTGAAAATTTTAAGTAGGGTAAACTTGCCTAATTCGTACCACTTAAGGAGAACCTCAAATATTTTGGAAAAGAAGGAAAAATACATAGTTATTTATATAAAGTTATTAACTATAACTAATATTCTATAAGTATATCACAATAAAACAACGTAAATATTTTAAATTTCTGAAAAATAAGCAAATTTCAAAAACTTAAAAAAAGTACGATTTAAGAACATTCGTCTTAAATCGTACTAGTATATTCTTAAATCGTACTTTGAGATCCTATCATTGGTTTCCAATATTAAAATTAAAAATCTTAGTAGCTAATGTATTGAATACTAGTACATTAGTATTTAGTAATACAGCCAATGGTTTCTGCCAATTCCTGTCCGTCATCACAGTAATAACATTTAATTTTTTTGTTGTTCCTGCACATAGCTTATGTATCCATAATACACAATTACTGCATTTTCTTTGTTTCTGTTGAATAATGTTGTCATCATCCAACTGTCATTTTCATCTTGTTCTTGTTTCTATTTCTTGTTTTTTTAGGTATTTTCGTTTTCTTTACATTTAGCTTCTTTGGTATGGTCTTCTTCTTGGTTTCTTCTACTTTAACTTCAGGCTCTTGTTTATATGGATTTCCTGTAATAACAAGAGTGTCTTTGGCTTTTCTTTTAACTGGTTTTATTGTCCCAGAAGTGAATTTATTGACAACAATACTCCAAGTGTCTCTAGAATTAGCTTTGAAGAAAGAATGTAGTTATTTTTCTTCTATTTTACCTTTTAAACATTGATCTTGCTGTTTTTTTTGACATGTAGCCCAAAAATAGTAACAAAATAATTGGATACAAATAAAATACAAAAAATAACTAAAAATTAAAATGAAATTATAAATAGTTTTCCAAAATCGTACCGGTACGATTTAAGAAGTTGCTGTGAGTACGAAATAGGCACAAGTGTCAACTGAATTTCAAATCTGCTGCAAAAAAAAAATGTCAACAAACAAGGGAGTTTTATTTTGTGAAATACATTCATAAATATACGCATAATTATATTATAATAAGGTAAACAGCTTAAGAACGATATACTTATAAGACAGTTCTTGTGAAATATGCGAAAAAAATGTTCAAAAAGTAAGAATAAACTTACCTGCCTTATATTTTAGTCGAGAGCAACGTAGCAGATTTGTATTTGTCATATGGCAATATGACCGCCAGTTATTAATATTTTATGGTACTAAAGGCACTAATAACTATTACCCAAGCCGAGATATAGAGGAGGTACGATTTAAGCGCAGGTACGAATTAAGCAAGTTTACCCTAATATATATATATATACATATATATATATATATATATATATATATATATATATATATATATATATATATATATATATATATATATATATATATATATATATATATATATATATATATATATATATATATATATATATATATATATATATATATATATATATATATATATATATATATATATATATATATATATATATATATATATATATATATATATATATATATATATATATATATATATATATATATATATATATATATATATATATATATATATATATATATATATATATATATATATATATTTATTTTGACCAAATATAACGAATAGGAATAATATTTACTTGTTATTTTGTACTGAAATATTTAAAATAATAACATTAATATTTCAAACATAAGGGATTAAGTTTGAGGTTACGGAGCTCGACAATTAAGTATCACATGAGGTGCATCGACAATTCGCCGCACTTGGATGCAGCCGGTAGCAGCCAGGCGCCAGTCTTTTAATATCTTCGTCAGAAATGCGCTTTGCAAATCCTTTTATACTTGTATCGTGTTCTTTTTGATGACGTATATATTTAAGCTGCAAGTATTATAATATTAGTATAGATTTAAATATCAAAGCACTCTTTTTACTATAATATGCTATAAAAACGTTTTAATTACCTGAAAGTATTAAATAACGTAAAAAAATTAAACTATGAAGCCTATATCCATCTTAAAATGAACATTAAAGAGTTCACGCCAAATAAATAAATTATAGTGACTAGTTAATTAAAATGTTCTTCTTCACATACATGTAGTATCAAATCGAAATTGTAACTTTTTAAATACTAGCTTTGAATTACGTTAATAAGCTCATATTATATAATCTGCTGTTAACGTCAATAAACTAAAATAATAGTATCACTAATTTTGTATGATAAACACTAAAAAGAAAATTAAAATGTTTTTAAACAGCAAATTATGCTCATTTGTTTTGAGAACAAATGTAAAACAAAAAAAGGTTACCAAAAACTTATATCAAAAGAATGCAAAATTATAAAAAAATAAAAGGTAATGCTATCTTAACATTTAGCTAATAACGGATTACTCGTTATATTATTTTATATCTACATATGTATATGCATAAGTATATTATGTTACGTTAGCCTATATAGCCTCACAATAACTTATAATTGTAAAATATAATAAGCTATTTTCTGAAAAGCATTTTAATTTTTTTTTTTAGCTTCACGTTTTATCTGCAGGGACCGTGGGAACCTAGTGTTAAGACACTCCGTTGCTTAGTCCTTGCTTTCTCCGTCCCCGCTTTCCGCCGTTTTCGAGGCATTGCGTGCGGAACTCAACGCCGCACTTTGCCTAATTTACCAGAGCGAAGAAAATGGAATTAAAAAAATCCATCTTCCCCGACTGAGGATCGAACCCAGTAACCGTCGCGTTACAGGCAGACGTTGCGCCTCTGCGCCACGACGGCATTTTAATATTAATTCAATAATCATTTTTTACCAAGAAATTTATATTAATTTCAATGAATTTTTTATGTTTCCGATAAATATACCAACATGCTATTGCACTTTAATGAAATGTATCATAATCCATGCACTGAGACAAGCCACTGTTGTGATATTCTTGGCGACCATTATAGTATTCCTTTGCCAAGCAATCAATTACGAGTATTAGGCTAGGGTTGGTTGGATGAGTTCTACAAGCAATCAATAACTATGCTAAAATTAAGTATATTGTACATTGCTGTTACCCGAAGTAATTTGACTTTGTCCATTTTTTACAAGAATTGTGAAAACCAGAATATAAACTTTTTATTATATCTCCATATGTTTTCGTGAAATAAATAAAATTTGCAAAACGGACGAGAACCTATCAACGATAAAATATTTTTGTTTACAATTTTTTCAAATAATATTAAACATAGTGAACGTAATAATATTATATAAATAGTTTATATTATTGATACATAGTAAAAAATATTTAATTTTTGCACATAATTTTCTGAATTCTAAAAACTAAAATAATTTTAGTACATAAATTATATCAATAAAATAAAAATGAACAAATCATAAGCTTGCTTTTATTCACTTTCTGAAAAAAAGCAACCTTATATTATATGTATGTTGTACCTGTGATTAGAATTCAAAAATATATTTTTACTTCTTTTAAGAAGTTAAAACGTCTCTTAAAAATGCGTGTTGGCTTTTTTTATAAGCACTTAGGCGATAAGTGAATGTTTTACTAAAGTACTCTTTCAGAAAATTCATGTCTGGGATTACATAAAGACATAAAATATTCATATTATTATTAATAACATTTCACTGAGTTATTCTCTTTTCTACCCTGCATTATTTGAGATAAAATATGAAGCAAAAAATGTAATTCATATACTAAGCTAAACAATATTTCCTTCCACTAATAAAAATTATGTAACAATTTACTAATTTATTCTATAGAATTTACAACAACAAAGTATGTTTATACCAAACCAGCTTTATTGCTCTGTAGTTCGAGCTAAAGTGCATCTTTGGTCTATATTTAGAACAAATTAAGTAAATGTGATTATATAATACGCTATCTTAACGTGGCAAGGATTGTATTCGATGTGATGTTTTCAATTTCATTACTTATTTCACTCGATTTCGGTACTTTATTGGGAATAATATTTTTGTAATACACATCACATTTTCCCATAATAAAAAACACGCTTAAATTAGTAAATAATAAGCCAGGAATAAGTAGCCAAGTGTGAATCGAACATTCACGTAACGGCATAAACCAAATACGAATATTATCTTTTGCCAGACAAATATTATTTGGTTTTTATTAGCATTTGTATAAATGACAAAGATGTAAATGATAAAATACATGTTGACTATATCTTGCTCAAACCTTCATTTTCTTACCAAATAATCGAAAAAGACTACAACATGTATTTTAAATATATTTCGATGTTGTTCTACTATCTCTCGAAAAGCTTAGCACGTGTTTTAAATAGTATGCCGTCAGCAACCACAAGTTACACTTTTAGTATTAAATAATAACATCGAAACGCACGTAAACCATGTGTTTCGTATTTCGTATTCGGACAAAGATTTGCGCATAATTATTAATTGATTCACTTTATGCGATTGCATAAAGTGACATAAATCTCTTGAATGACAATATTTCACAGACATATTTTATGCTCTTCCAACATAGACAACGGTCCCAATCGAAATAATATCATCACAGTCTTTATTATCTAAGACTACACTCTTTGTAAATGAGATTAAGTATACTAAGTATACTGTATAATAGGCAATCCTTACATAACTTTAGCCCTTATTTTATATACCTAAATCATAAGAAAGATAGCATAATTTGCTTTTCATTATTCATTTTTTTATTAATAAGTTTTATTATATTATATACCCTTTTTAACGTTAGAAAATACAATTTTCATATAAATCTTATATATATCTAACGTATTTTATACCCAAATTTGATATATGATTGACATTTTGTTATAAACATATTATATAGTCCGGTCAATTTAGCTGTCAAAGAAATGGTAATTGTAATTAATATTATAAATAAATCATCAAAAGTCGCCGTTAATGGCCAAATTAAAATAACTTTTATCTTGTGTTAAAGTAGTATTTAAATTCGAAAGCCGGACATTTCTCCTTAACTGATAGTAACAGAATCGATTATGGTGGATGAGAAAAAGTTTTAGATATAGTGTTTTCATAATCATACATAATTTAATTATTATTACGTTTCAGTTCAGTACAAATTTTAAATGACATGATTATTTTGATATACTCCACTGCCAACTATAATCGATAGTAATAAAATCTTACTTTCAATTTTCGTTAATGCGTACTGAAGTTTCAAATAATAACATACAATATTTCAAACATGAAGGTTTATGTTGAGGTTACAGAGTACGACAAATGTATTAAGTGCATTCACGAATCGCCGCACTTGGATGCCGCCGGTAGCAGCCAAGCACTAATCTTTTATACATTACAAAATCCTCGTTTGAAATGCGCTTTGCAAAACCGATTGTACTTGACTCACGTTCTTTTTGCTCACGTTTCCCTTTAAGCACGTAATAATATTACTATTATATATTTGTATATGGAAGCATTTACATAACTTACACTATAGTCCGCCTTAAAAACTTTTGATATTGTATAAAAGTATCAATAGATAATTTTTATTTAATTGCTATACAGAGTGTCTTAACACTAGGTTCGTATGATTCCTATAGTTCCCTCTGCCTACCCTGCCATGTGCGGGATAAAGTGTGAAGCTATACTTAATTTTCTACAACACAAATTTAAAGAATTAGCAAAAATTATATATGAAGCTAAAGTGAGTGATAAAAGAAGTAAGAGGAGGTCTTGGTTAACTTTCGAAAACATAGTATCAAAAATACTGAAGGAAGGTCACACAGTAAGCTTGAGGGCTTCCCTTAGAGCATGTATGAAGAACGACAGTGGATGAGGCGAAAGAGCGTTTGGTGCTCCATTCTGCGGATAGCTGGGGATCAAGCGGAAAACTATGTATATATGTATGTTGAAATATTGAACTCGAATAAAGCTGCTGTTGAGATTCTTCCAGCTCTTCCTAACAAAACTATCTACCAAGTAAAAAGTACCTGCAAAAGTCTATTTATTCAATAAATAATATTTGCACTTCAATTTAGTAGTATCTAAACACTATAGTATATTCGTAGTCTTGCTGAGAAAAAAATCTAATGGAGGAAAAAATTCTAAAGGAGCTTTTGTGCGCTGAAATAAATCAGATACAACGTGTATCTGATTTATTTCAGCGCGCAAAAGCTCCTTACTTAGTATATATTTCCAGAACGCAATAAACATTATTGCCAACCTTAATCCGCTAATTAATATGAACAGATCAATAACTAATTAATAATCCGAATAGAATTAGAATCAACAAGTATCGTTTACAATCAGATGCTCACCCACTGTGCCACGGTGGCTCAATTAAAAGTAGCATTTATTATATTTTACAATTACTACTAAGATATCAATTTAATCATTTATTAATAGTTAAATAGTTAATATCGAAAACTTCGTCGTAAACGGAATTGAAAATGTTGTGACTGTGACCAAGACTAATCTAATCAATAGGTACTTAGTTTATACTTTATTCACTTCTAATTGAACCTATTTGGAAATTTATTCAATTTCATATATATTAATAATTAACAACAGTACATCGATACATACATATTACGCTTTAGTGGGGTCCACATCAGAGCAAGCAAATTAATAGGCACAATTTCTTTAATTCGCCAGATCATATTTGGTGAAATAAAGAAATATAAATGAGTATAATAATATGAAGTTTTTGATCATTACCACTAAAAGTTTTTATAATTATAAAGATACCACGTTTATCCGTTTGTCGAAGTACTTCAATATTTCATACTAATAATAAAGGTTAAATGTTGGTTTCTGTATCTTCTCTTAATACGCCGGAAATTTTCCACAACTGTACCTTATCAATAATGTACTTTATACACTTTTCGGAATACTAATTTCGAGTGGAGTCTCGGCGTTGTTTCGTGAAGTAAATTCTCCTTTAATTAGACGGTTCGTGTTACAAATTTAGTTTTAGATAAGAGATTGCTTTAATGATATGATTATTTACTCTTAAACGAAAACTTTTGTAAATTATTTACACAATATTATAATTTAAATTTACAAAATAGACAACTACAATGTTATAATTTTTTGATACGATAAATAACTATTATTATTGAGAAGAAATCTTAACGATTTCAATCAAATAACAGAAGCAAATTAAGGGATATCACAATGTATAATAGCAGGGTTTGTAGTAGGTAGAATTTATAACCTTTCTCAACGAATAGGGTAAAATATTAAAGAGATTTCAGAGACCAAGCTGCGAGAGGAAGGGTTATTTAATATATAAATCAATCAAAATAATAATAGCAAAAATTATTTACACTAATTGAAAAACTGTGATGAAGGTATATGTATTATGTGTAATAATTTAAAATGCTTAGATTAGATCAAAGGATGGTGAAGATAAATATATTATGTCAGGATTCATTTGTTATAAATGAAACCGTGTGTAAAATTTCTTTCATTTGGCTTATTTTTACGACTTAAAGTGCAAGGAAATCTTTTACATTAATTTTATTTATTTTGACTAAACTGACTGACTGACTCAACTCCATAAATAGGTAAAAGATACTATAAATAGTATTATCTCTAAATTAATCTTCTGTTACCCCCGCTTTATGCTTCACAAATGATTAAACAAAAATCATTTTTTTTTGTCATTGAGCACAACTTATACCTTTATTTCTCCAAAGCTGAAGCCAACCAGCTATCAGAACTCGCTAACCTATCCGATAGAATTTACAACATCAAAGTATATTTATACCAAATAACTCCATTACTTTGTAACTACAGCTAGAGCTCAAACCTGAGTCAAGTTTGATGCTAATTAAATAAACGTGATTATACATCACGCTGTCTTAGAATAGTAAGGATATTTCTTGCTATAGTCGATGTGTTATATTCGAATCGTATTTTATTATATTCTTGACATATACGTATCATACATCCCCATTAAATGTGCAATTGCACGTCTAAATAAAATAATGCAAGAATAAGTAAGTCGTCAAGTGTGGTCTTAGCCGTCGGGGCACAAAGGTGTAGCGTTTGCCTGTAAACGCGACGGTTTGTGGGTTCGATTCCTACTCGGGGAACATAGATTTTACTATTTAAATTTTCTTTGCTCTGGTAAGAAGGCAAAGCGTGGCGTAGAGTTCCGACACTTAACACGCAGTGCCTCAAAAAAGGCGGAAAGCGGAAAACGGAATGTTTTTATACTAAATTCCCGTGGCTCCCTCTGAATACAATATTATATGTGGGATACATCGTGAAGACATAAAAAAAAGTTGCGCTATTGTCATTAATATAAGTAGCTATAAGCAAAGCCGTATCGATAATCGACATTAAATAATGAAATATGTTACCTAATATTGAAAGTCAACATTTTTTGATATTTGAACATATTTCCTAAATGATAATAATAAGGCAAAAATATTGGCAAAAATTAAGGTTAGAAAAATGTTTGATTACAAAAACTATTTATTATCACTCAGCTCAGTAGAATTTTAAGTGATATATTTATTTTGACGAAACTATAATGAATAGGAATAATATTTAACTGTTCATTCGTACTGAAATTTCAAAACAATAACATCAATATTTCAAACATGAAGGATTATTTTAAGGTTACGGAGCACGAAAAAAGTATCACGTGAGGTGCATTCACGAATCGCCACACTTGGATGCAGCACGTGGAAACTAATCTTTTTTACATTACAAAATCTTCGTCACAAATATGTTTAGCAAACTCAATTATACTTAGCTCGTGTTCTTTTTGCTCACCTTTAAGCTGGGAGTAATATAATATTGTTACTTGCGTAAGTCTGCTTTAATACATATATTCATTTAATTTATGTAATATTAAAGAAAAATACTATACATACATAATGTTATCAAATTATATGATCAAACCTGTTGTTTAGATCCATAAGCGTAGAAATCAACAATAATTTTAAATGTTAATTTTTACAAGGGCCAGAAGGAAAATGAAAATATTTTTGTTCTATTGAGACGGAATGCATAGCGAAAACAAGAAGCTTCTATTAAGTTTAAGCAGAATAAATAAAAGACAAAATATAATATATAAGGTAATCAAATCTAATCTTAGGATTTAAGTGTCTACTAGTGATATTGTAGTCTCATTCATATAAATGTATATGTGTTCATGTAAGCTCATAGGGATCTAAAATGTTTTGTTACAAATCGATGGACATATTTTAAAACAATGGGAAATCAAAATGAAGTAGTATTTATAAAGCAATCATTATTATATTTTTTTTATTAATTAAATACTTTTGAACTAAGAAACTTCATTAATGGTTTTACGCCAATAGCTATAAGTCATTAAAATATATCAAGGTTATTATTTGGATGAAACGTATCATAATCCAAGCAAAAACAAACCGCTATTCTGATATTCTGTGCGACTAAAATAGTATTATATTTCCATGCCAAGCAATCAATAATGGGTAAAGTAAGATGGGGTTCGTTGGATGGGTTCTACAAGCTCTACCTTAACGTGCTTAATTTTCAAACCGGAGCTATGAGCCATTTGATTTTGTCGGTTTTTTTTATGGAAACTGCGTCGAAAACGAAGTTAAAAACTATTTATTATAAAATTCATAAATTTTTGCTCAGTTTTATTAACGTGATTCTATTATTAATATATTTTTGTAGCTGATCGTTTGCAATATTGATGTTATAAAAAAGTTAAAAAGCGTTTAAAAATTATTAAATGGATCAGCTTCAACTTTTATTAATATACTAATTGTATTTCGACAGTACAGTACAGTTGTCTCAATGAACTAGAAAGCTACAGTACTAATTTCGTGCGAAAAAATTAGAAAATATATATTGTTTGTTTATTTATCTATTACTAATAAACTTTTTAATACATCTTTTTAAAGTGCCAGTGCAGTTAAAGCTCAATAGATTAGATACTAAAATTTTAACGAAATTTTGTTAGGGGAAATACAGTTCCGTTTTGTAAACAGTGTCAAAATATTATTTCGTTGATATTCTCATTCATTTTTTATTCATTTGAGTACGTTCTATGCTTATAAAGGCGCATGGTATAAAAGATTTTTGGTATACCTTAGTGGTACGTCAAGTAAAGATGTAAGATGTGAAATGAAAAGCCCATTGCTGCCAGTAATAGAGCTAGCGGTGCCTCATGTAAACATGCATTAATGAGACGCCGAAAAGTCAACATGCTAGCAAGTTTCGCTATACATTATGCAGTGCTGGTTGCTTTTTGCCCCAATCCTACATACCAAAATACTAGTCAGTATGCTAGAACGGAGAAGATGCGCATTAGCTAATGTAAACAGAAATCACAAGAACTCTTAAGAAAAGAGTAGCAGCTATGTGAATACAATTTTTTTTAAATTTATTTTAACTAAATGGGAAAATGAAATAATAGCGCGTTAATTAAATATAAATATAAATTTATTGAATATACATATATTCACACTCAGCGTTGAAATATAACTTCACACTCAGAGCGTATATTTGAATGGAATACATAAAAAGTAAGGAGTTTCTTTCGCCCTTTCTTCTCCTCCATGACAAAACATCTTTTCAAAATGGTAGTAGATAAAAAATTTACGCGTTAGTGTATCTGTGATACCTACAAAAACAAATGATTTTTGATTTTAAATGGTATTGGAAAAATTTGGTATATTAATTCCACGTTTTAGAAGTAAATATTCTGATGGGTAATTTATGTTGTGATTTAAAATTAGAAAATAATCTGCTTACCGAAATAGCATATACAAATTTCTACTCATCGCTTTATATATACATCATAAAAGGTTTTGTTTAGCAATGATTTGCCTGTAAGCATAAAATCGATAGCGGCCAGGAATTTGGATAGAAGAAGTAGAAGGTATTTGGAAGGAATTTACATTCATGCACATAAAGTATATATGATAAATGTATATATTCATTGTTTTATATTTCACTAAATCTATTTCTATTCGTAAGTTTGCTTCATGAATCCGGTGTAATTTTTGAAGAGCCTTGCTTCATTTCATAATATATAGTTCCGTACACTTCATTACTAATCATACCTGTTTCAACGTGATATCTCATTCATCCAAATGGAAGGGACCGACATGAAGCATTGTTCTTTACTTTCGTACTCTCTCGATTACACAATTTGGGGCCCTTCAAAACAAACTTTTTATATTATTGTAATAAATCGAAATATCTCGTCTTTATTTCTGGTAAATAATGAATGTATTCTGAGTAGTAGTTTGGATTTGGATAGATTCAAAATAGCAGTTTTTTTATTGTACATATTTAAGAATCTTCTTTCTAAAGAATAGTTTATAAATCTTTAAGGATACATTTTTGTATGTTATATTTATATAAAAAAATTGTTCTATGAACTACTCTCAACGCCATAACAACTTTAGATGAACTTACTAATTAGGACTATTTACATTTATCGGTTATCAGAAAATTTGCTTGGTGATAAAAAATAAATCTTTATGTAAAATTGAATTCGTTTATCTCTTGAAGTGTTTGTACAATCCAAATAGTATATATATTCTAGAAATTCAATTTTCGTTGAAATTGACTGTATAATATTATAATCGGAAAACTACTTTCTGGCAAAGCGGAAATAAGATGATTCCCAAATGTGATGCAACTTCTTTGAGAATGGTTATGTTACTTTCGTATTTAATGTCATTACATACAATTTATTTTTATTTGTTTGAGGATAGGGATTCTGGACTACTATTATTAAAAAAATAATGATTATACTGTGGTGATTAAATATATTGACATTTACTTGTCAAATTTATAATTTTCGTCTAGACGAAACCTAGGTTTTTTTTTTAAATTCTATCGTAATTTGAATATTCATGTATATAGGAATCCACTCTACAATAGCTACTGGTATTGGAGGGTGTATCATATTTCATAAACAATAATATATCGACTTGATGAAATGGCCGACGTAATAGATAATAGCAGTAATTTTATTAACGTCATAGGCTTATAAATTTACATTTTGCTTTTAATTGGATATTGTATTAAATTATTATTTTAAATTACTTTATATGAATATATATATTACAATAAGTAATTTTAATGCATTTAAATTGTAGCTTCAATGAACCCCATCACAAAGGCAGACGTGGTCAAATTGTGAAACGTATTTAATTATTAAACTGTGACAAGCAATAATATTTTTTGTTGACTAAAAAATATACAATCTTGATTCATTTTCATGTTGAGTTCTGTTATGTATTTGATAAATTTACTAGACGTCTAGATATGAGCTCATAAAGATATAATATAAATTCTAATTTATTTTTTATTATACAGCGAACAAACCTCGTGAAAAAAAATCTCCTGAAAAATATAGCATTTTTTGTTAACAGTATAATAATTTAATAAGTGTTTTTAAGAAAATGTTATTTATTGTTAATTTAAGAATTATAAATAAAATATTGCCTTCTTCAAATGTACTCCTTTTAGTTAATTACAATATGCCACAGAACAATGTTACTGTTGTTATTATCTATTATTATATAATTTAAAAAACTAAAAATGTATTAAAGTATTAAAATAATTCATGTTTTAAAGTATCAATATAACTTCACCGTCGTGGTGCAGATGTGTAAGCGTCTGCCTGTAAACGCGACGGTTTGAGGGTTCGATTCCTAGTAGGAGAAGATGGATTTTTCTATTTTCATTTTCTTCGCTCTGGAAACGAGACCTTCCTCCAATATCTTCGACACTGTGTTTTCGAAAGTCAACTGAGGTCTCCCCTGACCTCTCTTACCATTCACTTTTCCATCGTATATCTTTTTTACCATTCTTTCGTCACTCATTCTTTCGACATGCCCAAACCACCTGAGCACGTTCTTCTTCATTCTTACTATGACATCCTCGCTGGTACCTACGATCCTGTGTACCTCTTCGTTGCGGTTTTCCAATTTACCTTTCATTCAATCAACTCAAATAAAAATTTAAAAAAAGTTTTATTTCATAATTTCGACTAACTAGTAATATTAAATAAGTGCCTTAATAAAACAGTCTTTGTGATTGTACTTACAGTCAGAAAATTGGTACGAAGCCCTCTGCGCCAAGTACTGCTGGCACTAATTTATATAAATAGAGAAGAAACGGATTGACCAAGTGTGTGCCGGTAACAGTAAGTGGAACTGCGGGTGCATTTCAGTGCATTTGAAATTTAGTATTGTATAAATAATTTTTAAAAATTTAGTATTCTATCTAAATTTACTTGATTTTACCATAATATTGTGGTGACAAAATATAAAAATTCAGATCAATAACTAAAAATTATTCCTACTACTAATTTATAAGTTCTAAAGGGACAATTTAACTCAACTTACGCTTAACTTTAATTTAGCTGTCATCAAGTAAAATGTTTACTATGATTTATACAAGTAGTTAAGCTGAAGGACCGATTTGGGTTGAAGTGGTCATAAATAATGCCATAATATAATATATAGTTTTGTGCGTACATTAAAGATTTATGCGTATTATAGTATTATTTATAGTATGTTATCCTTGTTTAGCGAAAATTCTAATAAATTTGTATTTATATCAGCGCACAAGAGCTTCTTGCTCAGCATATATTTCCAGAACGCACATTAATGAGCGTTATTACTAAAGTTAATCCGCCTGACCTGATTAATAATTAATTAATTTATTATTAAAAGCATCACATTTAATTCTGCATATACCAGTATAGACAGAGAGAACTCATAATTTCAATGTTTTTTGATATTGTAAAAAATATAAATAACCTATTTGTTTAGAATGAAATTTAGTTTTAATCCACACTAAAGATAAAAAAAAATACTTAAAGAAAACATAAAAATTTGAACGCTTAATATTCTATTTATAATATTTCGTAATAACTACTAAGACATATATTTCATAATTTCATTTATTAATAGTTTTATAGTTAACATCAAAAACTTTGACCAACACTAATCAAATCAATATGATATTTATATCAGTACTAGATGTTGCGGATCCGCTCGCGGTTTTTAAACGTATTATGCACATTATATTTTGTAGTGGTATGCTCGAGTCAAAGTATCTTAGTAATTTGTAACATTTACTTATACTTACCTAGCATTACAGTCATGTAATGCTAGGTACTAATATTGTGGTTTGGTTTGGACCAATGTTACTCATTTAAATTATTATGATAAATGTATTATTATGACATACCTGTTTTTTAAGTTCTTTTTAATCTGAAATAAATGACTTTTATATTATACAACACAATAAAGTAACATTTTGATTATCTATTCATGCAACTATGGGATGATTCTTCTCTTTATGAGTAACAAGTAACCGTCACAAAAAGAAGGGCAGAAAAGCTTAGTATAAATAGCTTTAATATTCATCGATTCAGCTTCAAAACTGACAGAGTTTCATAGAAACTTGGGATAAGTTTCTATGAAACTCCTTTTTCACCCCCCGTTAAGGCAAAATTTCCAAAAATCTTAATGGCATCATTCTTAATTTCTAACCAAATAGCCAAATATTATTTTTAATCGAATTATCTTCAAAACTGACGGGGTTTCATATAAACTTACATCCTCCTTTTACCCCCTTAAAGAACGAATTTTCAAAAGATAGCTTATATGTTAACCAGGACTAATAGCTAAATAACAAAAAAGTACTACAAGTGGTTCCTGAGATTAGAGTGTGAGAGTGTGCAAACAGACAAACATCCAAAAATACAGATAAAAATTTTTTTCGAATTCTTACTCTTTTTTCGTATCTTAATAACCCTACATATTATTTTTTTTTAAATAATTAATGTACAGACACGATTTTTTTTTTCTGTTTTATTATATAATAGAGGTAACGAAATGAATTTTTAATCCTTACCGCTAAAAGTTGTTATATTTATAAGGATACCACGCTTATCCGTTTGTCGAAACACTTCAATATTTCATACTAATAATAAAGGTTAAATGTTAGTTTCCGTATCTTCTCTAAATACACCAGTAAATATTCTACTACTGCATCGCTAATGTACTTTATACACTTTTCGGAATACTAATTTCGAGTGGAGTCTCGGCGTTGTTTTGTGAAGTAAATTCTCCTGTAATTAGACGTTTCGTGTTACAAATTTAGTTTTAGATAAAAGATTGCTTTAATCATATGATTATTTACTCTTAAACGGAATTAGTTTGAACTTCGCAAATTGGCCATTAAATTGTTATAATTTTTGGTAAGATAATTACCTATTAATATTAAGATAAAAATGTATAATCGCAAGGCTTGCTTGGTAGAATTTATAACTACTCGCGACGAATAGCGTAAAACATTAAAGAGATTTCAGAGGCCAATCAGCAAGGGAAAGGGTTAATTTATATATAAATCTTTTTGCTGTTACTTACACTAATTGAAGTGTGATAAAAGTGTACGTATATATTATTTATATTTTTTACTAACACATAGTTAACATAATGTTAAAAAAATCAGTTTAAATACTTACTTTATACAACAGGAATAAAGTTGGATAATATACATATATAAAATAGCAGGGTAAAATAGTTAGTGATTAGAGGTTAGTTGTTAGGGCTTAAACTGGAAGTGATAGATTTTAAATATTATTATCACTAAATTTATCTTCCTTTAACTCCGCTATATCCTTTATATAATGCGGTTCTTTATATTATTTGTGAGTTCGATTTCCACTCGGGGAAGATGGATTTTTTGGACAAAATATGTAGTAGCAAATTAATGTTTGTGGAACTAAATTCAAATATTATATTTCACTAGATGCATAATACGATTTTTTTCTAAACGTATGAACAAATGAGGACAAATGAAACCGTCGAGGTGCGTAGTGTCTGCCTGTTAACGCGACGGTTTGTGAGTTCGATTCCCACTCGGGGAACATGGATTTTACTATTTCAATTTTCTTTGCTCTAGTAAGAAGGTAAAGCACGGCGTTGAATTCCGTTACTCAACACGCAATGTCTTTACAAAAGGCGGAAAGTGGGAAACGAAGTGTCTTAACATAAAGTTCCTGCGGTTCAATCTGAATACCCTTCTGTATGCGGCACTAATCGTGAAGTAACCATAAGCAAAGCCGCATCGATAATGGAAATTAAATAATGAAATATAATATCTAACATTGAAAGTTAATATTTTTAGATATTTGATCTTATTTCCCAAATTATAATAACAGTAGTAACCAACACTAAGGTTAGAACAATTTTTGATTACAAAAACATTTATTTATTATCAAGCACTCAGCTTAGTAGAATTTTAACTCATATATTTACTTTGACTAAACTATAATTAATAGGAACAATATTTAACTTTTCAAACATGAAGGATTATATTGAGGTTACGGAGCACGACAAAAGTATCACGCGAGGTGCATTTAAGATTCACCACACTTGGATGCAGCCGGTGGCAGCCAGCACTAATCGTTTTTGTTCTATTGAGATGGAATAGACGAATAAAACGTGAAGCGAAAAGATGTCTTCGATGTGTTGTTAATAATCGCCAAATGCAATAAAAAGGAAAGCACTTACCATATCTACAAAACAAGTATTAAAATAAAGTATAAATTACAACACACCAAATATATGGATAAAAGGGAGGAATAAATTTTTATCCTATTCTAAAGTATAATAGAATTAATATTAATAATAATGGGGCTAACCCCTATTTATTTTTAAAAGTACAAATAAACCGAAACTCGTTGAGTGAATGAGATAAATTCTAAAATTTATCTCATTCACTCAACGAGTTTCGCCTTATTTGTACTTCTTAGAAAGCAATGTAAGTATATAATTCACATATACAACATGTATATATGTAAGTATATAGTATTTACCGTTAGCTGAACTTCTATGTGCCAGAAGTATCTCTATAGCATAATGCTTGTTGGCAAACATCAAAGACAACCTAGTTCAGTTCCCTACTTTAAATGAATGATGATGCTTAGTGTTTAAGCGGATTCATGAAGCAAACTTAGGAATAGAAATAGATTTTGTGAAATACTAAAAATATGATATATTAATATATGTTAGGACATATAAAACAATGAATATAAACATTTATATCATATATACTTTATATGGATGTAGGTAAATTCAATAAACATTTGTAGAAGTTATTTGGTACAGATAAGGATTAACACGCATATATGTGTGAACGACCTTTCAAATATCATCTACTTCATCTACCCAAATTCCTGGCCGCTATCGATTTTATGCTTGTGAGCAAATCATTGTTAAACAAAAATTTTAGCCTTTTATGATTTCATTTTATTTACAGCGTGCATGAATAAAATATTTAATATTTGTTTTTGGAACATTCTAAATTTTCAAAACTGATTTTTATTAAATTAATGAAAGTCTTCGTATGAAGAAAAAAAAAACGACAAATTTATAAAATAAATAAAATTAAATACTCATACATTTATATATTTTAAAATATATAAATATATATGAATACATTAATTACCTTCTAAGACAACTACCGCAAAAGTAAAAGTTATAGGTGTCAGTACCATCTACTACTTCTTCTTCTTCTTCTTTTAATTTATGGCGTTTCGAGCATGCCAGTTGAAACCATCTACTACTACAGTTTAGTAAAAGTATTATGTGTTTGACATGTCTAATGTCTTTTGTTACAAGTAAAAGTATATTGACTTTGGCATATAACTAAAGGACACTTTGCGAGCTTACAAAATATCCGGCAGCAGTTTTGTCGCTAATTGTAATCATCATCATTATATATTACTAGTTAAAGGTGTTTTAATTGCACACATTTACAGTTTGTATTTTGGACTTAAAATTTTACTTTTGGTACCGTTATAAAGATCTCTTATATGCAAATTGGTGAAAATTATAGCCAATTTAAAAATACAAAAACAGAGTAATATTAATTGGTTTATCCTCGTGTGATAGTACAGGAGAGAGGTATTTAACACAATTCAGTTCTTTTTATTTGATTAACAACTGACACTTATGTTTATTATTCAAAAACTATATCATAACGATCTTTACAATACAAATTAGCTTATATTACAAAGTTAAATAAATAATAATTTTAATTTTAACAATTATATAGATATTTACTGATTTAATTGTGTAAACCATTTTTATAACATTCAGTTTTTTAGAATGCTACTGTTAAGCACTGTTGCATATATAATTTTAATTTTTATTTGAGGCTGCAATAAAATTTTACAATCTTTACTAAATTTGCGTGAAATTTAAAGTAATAATAAACAGTACCAGAAAGTTATGCACGTTACAAAGTTCAGCAATATTTCAATGATAAAAATGAGTGGCAATATTTTGTATTTAATAATAATATTGAAAGTGAATAGAGCAGCTGTTGAGCTTTTTACAACTTGCCTCACCAAAACTTCCTTCCGAGTAAAAATGCTTGCAAAAGTCTATTTATTTGATAAAGAATATTTGAATTTCATTTTAAAATTCCCTAAAAAATATAGTATATTATCTAATAGGAGTGAAAATTCTAATAAACGTGTCAAAAACAAGTTTAAGCGCACAAACGCTTTTTGCCTAACATTATTGCTAGCGTAAATCCGTCATGACCTTAACCAGATTTTTTTTAGCTTCAAGCTTTATCCCGCATGGCAAGGTAGGCAGAGGGAACTGCAGGGACCGGGGAACCTAGTGTTAAGACACTCCATTGCTTAGTCCCTGCTTTCTCCGTCCCCATGTAAGTGTAAGCTTAGATTGAATCCGCGTGTATCGTTTACAACCAAAATTTTACCACTGGGTTGCCAGTAAAATAATATTTGATATATTTCAAACTGACATGTATATACTTTACATGTATATATGTATATCTATATAATTATATCTATATAATTATATTCAAAACTAAAATATAAGTATATTCAAAACCAACCATGCTTATCCGCTTTACGAAATATTTTAATATTTCCTATTAATATTAAAGGTTACATGTGGGTATATGTTAGTTTCCGTAGCTTTTTTTAATATGCCGGTAAATATTCCACTACTATATTACTAATATACTTTATACATTTTTCAAAATGCTAATTTCGAATGGAGTCTCGGCGTTATTTTGTGGAGTAAATTCTCTTTAAAATTGACGTTTCGTGCTACAAATTTAATTTTAGATAAGAGATTTCTTTAATGATATGAATTTACTCTGAAACGTAGCTTCGATGTCGTCCTTTGGCTTTGTAAATTGCTTACAAAAAATACAAGATTGTTATAACTTTTTAGTACTATGAAAGCCTTTTATTATTAAGAAGGAATGTGAATAATTTTTGTCAAATAATACGAGCAAATTCAAGGGGTAGAATTTACAACATTTCTCGACGGGTAGGGTAAAATAATAAAGATATTTCAAAGACCGATCGGCGACGACAAGGGTAATTCAATATATAAAACATTTATACAATTATAATATACTATTTCATATAACTGTAATAAATGTAATTGATACATATATTATTATTTACACATAGTTGACATAATATTAAAAAAAAAAGATGAATGAGTTGAATATATAAGATTAGGTTTTATTTTAGACCTATATTTAAAATTTAAAAAGTACATTTCTTTACAGGTCCGATAAAACATACATGATCTAAATATATTTATACTATATTAACTTTATTACTTTATAGCTCCAGCTGAAGCTCAACTCTGTTTCAAGTTTAAAGCGTAAATGTGGTCATACATTATGTTGTCTTAGCATAGCAAGGATATTTCCTGCTATGCTCGATGTGCTGATTTCGGTTGGTAATTAAGTTGAAATAATATTTTTGTATAAATATGTATATATATATATATATATATATATATATATATATATATATATATATATATATATATATATATATATATATATATATCTATATATATATCTATATAAAAATATATATATATATATATATATATATATATATATATATATATATATATATATATATATATATATATATATATATATATATATATATATATATATATATATATATATATATATATATATATATTAAATAATAAAATAAAATTATAATAAAAATTATAATATATATATATATATTATATATATATATATATATATATATATATATATATATATATATATATATATATATATATATATATATATATATATATATATATATATATATATATATATATATATATATATATATATATATATATATATATATATATATATATATATATATATATATAGGATTACAAATAATATGATTAATTATTTTTCATGTCAGTAGGAATTTTAACTCATATATTTATTTAGACCGAACGATAATGAATAGGAATAATATCTAGTTGTTAATGCGTACTGAAATATCCAAATTAATTACATCAATATTGCAATCATGAATGATTGTGTTGAGGTTACGGAGCACGACAAATGTGTCATGTGAGATGCATTCACGATTCGCCGCACTTGCATGCAGCCAGTGGCAGCCAGTCTAATCTTTTTTACATTACAAAACTCTCGTCAGAAATGCGCTTTGCAAACCCGATTATACGTAGCTTGTGTTTTTTTGCTCATAATATGCCAGTAATATAATATTGGTATATGCTTTATTCTACTGTAAATGATAAATTCAAATATATGCAATATATATTGTTCGTAATGGGGTGACGAATAATGTATTGTCTTTTAAAAAGCAGCGTTTGGCACTCGGTTCTCTCTGACTACCCCGCTAGGGATAAAGCGTGAAGTTATGTATGTTTATGTATGTCTGTATATATATGTGATGTATGTATATATGTATCTATAAAATGAACACTAATAACGAATGTCAGATAAATAACTATCGTAAGTGACGATATAAATTATTTTAAAAGATTTTTAGTGTTCTTAATTGTGTAATAGTAGACAGTGTCAACGGTAACTTTATTCTGTTGTTCTGTGAAATATTATAATTTAAGTAAAAGGAGCAGTACATTTAAATAAGGCAATATTTTATTTGTAATTTTTAAATTATTGAAGCAGAAAATTTTATTTAAAATACTTTAATAAAAATATAACATGACGTTCATTCGGTGCTGTATAATAAAAAATAGATTCAAATTTATATTAAAGCTTTATGAGTTCATGTCTAGACTTGTATATTTATTAAACACATGACAGAACTTACTTAACACGAAAACGAAACAAGATCGTATATTTTAATAACTTAAAATGGGCTATATGATGTTTAGTGTTTACGTTAGTAATCTACAACCTGACAAGGTGTGGATGTGTTGCCAAATAAATACCCAGACCAACCCCCCTTCATGAGTTTTGGGAACTCTCAGTCAACTCTGATAAAACATTGTTTTACGACGGTACCGTTTGACTTTTGATTTGATTTCTCCACGCATGAATTATTATTCATAATGCAATGGAATATAACAAACTTATCCTTCAAAAAGTCAATGTATTTTATCAACACAGTAGAATCATACAGTTTAGTAATATTACTACTAGTTAAGTGAACTACGATTAGTTCAGAATCCTTATCCTCAAACAAATAAAAATAAATTGTATATAATGATATCAAATACGAAAGTAACATAACCATTCTCAAAGAAGTTGCTTCACATTTGGGAATCATCTTATTTCCGCTTTGCCAGAAACTAGTTTGCCGATTATAATATTATACTGTCAATTTCAAACGAAATTGAATTTCAAGGATTTACATACTATTTGGATTATACGAACACTTCATGACGGGAAACAAGTTCAATTGTACATAAATATTTATGGTTTGTAGTCAAGCACATTTTCTAATAAATGTCGATAGTCCTTATCTAAAGTTATTACGGTGTTAAGAGTATACCATAGAATAATTATTCTTTCTTTTTCTTCTCAAATGATTCCTTAAGTCATTAGGCAAAAGGGCAACCCTTATAGGATCCGTTTATTTGTTCGTCTGTCTGTTCTTTAGAAATAAGGTACTTAAATATATACCAAAAAACTGCTGATTTTATTCTATCCAAATCCAAAATATGTAGAAAAACATAACTACATAACACACACACATAAATAAAGACGAGATATTTCGATTTACCACAATAATATCAAAAGTTTGTTTTGAAGCGGTCCGAAATTGTGTAATCGAGAGAGTACTAGAGTAAAGAACAATGCTTCATGTCGGTCCCTTCCATTTGGATGAATGAGATGTCTTATTGAAACGGGTATGATTAGTAATGAAGTGTACGGAACTATATATTATGAAATGAAGCAAGGCTCTTATTTCAAAAATTATTTTATTGTATGTAAAATGTGCCTTTATAAATTAAGTTACAAATAAATTATATTGTAAAATCGCTCTATGCAGGTATAGGAATAATAGTCAGGTAGATATTTGCAAATGTTTGATAACTGAGCATTATTGATAAGAATGATTAGTCGGCAACATAGTAAGCTGTTAATTAAATATTTTTATAATATTTAAAGTTTTCTTGAAAATAGTACATTTATCGTTTTAAACGATAAATGTACTATTTTCAAAGGGAATTTTATGTTTTAATAAAAATTTCTACCTTTGGTGTGGATTATTTTAATAATAACAAATATTTAAAAGCATATATTTCTCACATATGTTAGCAGAATAATGCCGAGAAAATAGATGATTTGTGACGTGATGTGGTGATGAGGCTTACTTTGTAAATAATCGTGCAGTCCAAGCGGATAAGGTGATGTTATTCAGATTAAACTTATTAGAAGGACTTACTAACAATTTCCTAGTGTATTTTGATGTCAACTAACAAGATTGTTAAGGTCACCGGTGAATTGTCACGCAGGATAAGTTGGGCCAATAAGTTCGAGTAAATTATAAATTAATAATTGACACCAATAGACGAATAAAACGTGAAGCTAAAAAATGTCTTAAATGTGTTGTTAGTAATCGGCAAATACAATAACATGGTAAGCCTTTACTATATCTACAAAACAAACATTAAAAATAAAATATATAAATTACAACACACAAACTTAATGCATAAAATTAAGAAATAAATTTCTATCCTATTATAAACTATAAAAGAATTACTCCAATTACTATGATGGTGTTAGAATTTACTTCTTTCACTCAACAAATTTCGCCTTATTTGCACTTCTAGGAAAACAGTGCAAAAATTTAATATACATATATAAGATATATATTTGTAAGTATATAGTATTTAACGTTAGCTGAACTTCTGTGTGCAAGTAGTATCTCTGTAGCATAATGCTTGTTGGCAAACATCAAAGACAACCTAGATCAGTTCCCTACTTTAAAGGACCGGATGCTTAGTGTTGAACCGGATTCATGAAACTAACTTACGAATAGAAATAGATTTAGTGAAATACTAAAAATATAAAATAACAATATATTTCCTATAAAACAATGGATATACACATTTTTATCATAGATATTTATATGGATGTAGGCAAATTCAATAAATATTTATAGAAGGTATTTGGTACAGATAAAGGTTAACATACATATATGTGTGAACGACCTTCCAAATACCTTCTACTTCATATACCCAAATTCTTGACCGCTATCGATATTATCCTTGCGCAAATCAGTGTTAAACAAAAACTTGAGCAATAATATTTAATTTTATTTCCAGTATGCATGAATACAGTATTTGTTTATTGTTTATTATTCGTTTATAAATGTGATTTTTATTAAATTATTACTAATCATATTTTTAAAATGTTACTTATTTCTTCTGAAATTAAAGTATACTCGACGATGGAGTAAGGGCAATAAGAATGAAAAGATTTTGAATTATATATAATATCTTCTCTTTATATGTCATATTAATCAGTGTAATAATCGTAATAAGCTGTTTAAATACTTTTATTCGTTTCCAAAAACGATACTCAGTGTTAGTAAACTTGTTTACTAAAATAATAATATTACAATCAACATATGTCTTGTGCTAATACACAAATAAAAATTATATTATATATCAACAAATAATATAATGCATAAGACTCTCATCTAAGCTCTGCCCTAACAAATATCTTGTTATGTAATTGAATTACCCTACAGTGAACACAATCTCTAAGAAGTATTAGACCTCAACAAACACGTTGTGAGAATCTAGCGTTGTACAAATCCGACCTTTCCGTAATATCATTACCTATTTTGGGACTACTACTTGGAATACAATATTCTATAAAGTATCGTAGAGGCTAATAGTCAAGCGGGTACTTTTCATAGGTCCTAATTTAAATATACAAAAGTAAGTTAAGAATTTAATAGTTCTTTTTGCAAATATGACGACATGACGCGATGTGGCGTGAAACTGTTGAGTATGCCGAGATAGAGCTAGCTAGCTTTCGCTGCGGCGTACATGATTTATTCAAATTTTATATCAATTGTAAGTCTGTCTTTTGAACTCATAGCCGCAACATTCACATTTCGTCATATGTAACTTTGCCTAAGTTTATCCCAGCTTGAAAATAGTGCTTTCATATTCATTTGTAACATGCTAATGTTATTTGTAAAAAATGTTGAGTATCCTCGATTTAATTAAACGAATGCATCTTGTATCTTTATTTTACTCTATTTTAAGAATAGTTTTCATGATATGCTTATTTACTTTTTGTATGTAAAACTATTTAACTGTAGAACAAATGCACTATTTCAGTTAATTGTAAACATATATGGATAAAAAAGTAAAACCTACACTTACGTTACTAATTTAAAATAAGAATATTAGCTCATTTGGGCTCCCTACATAGATAGCACCTTATTTTTATTTACTTTTAACTTAATTAAATATACTTGATGCAAATATTTACAGTAGTTAAAATTAAAAAAAAACTTTATGAAGATATTTACACTGGCACGTTTGTCGCTACACTCTTTCCGCCACACCCGCACTCTGGATAGCTTTAATTTCATAAATATATATATACCTGTATGAATAGTTTTCTACGCGATCATTTATTTAAAAATATTTACTTATATGAGTGATTTAATAAGTTGTTAGGTGTACAAACAACAAGTGGTGTGTGACAATTTTTTCCCATAAATGAGAATTGAAACCACGACCTATCGCGCTCAATATTAAAAATACTTCAAGAAAACATAAAAAATTGAACACTGAACACTGGCTTTGTCCATTATGACATGTTTTCTCATCAAGCTACCTGAAAATTCTTGTTTGCTTTTATATTTTATCGATATTATTTTTGTAGAGAGCCTGTACCGCTATACTACCGCTACCGAATTATACCGCTGCCTAAACATTATTGCTAATAATAATAACCTGGCAAGATACAATGCTGTTCTATTATGCATTTAATTATTTTTAGCATGTAAGTCAATGGTAAGAACGGAAAATCAGATGTGCATTCCTGTAACTATTTTTAACTGAGATATTGGTATAGAACTTGGTATCTCATTTCTTTTATAGGTGAAGCATTCCCATATTATCGAACTTGGCAGCTTTTCACATGTTTGTTTTGGGTAGACTATTCTAAAATAATAATCCTTAGTTTCCATAAATATTTAAATTACTGCGAGCACTAAAGTGTGTTCACAAAAGTGTGCTTTTGTAAAATCCTTTAGGGTGAAGCAACAGTCAATAAATAAGTTGCTACTTCAAATGGTTTTACTAATTTATGGAACTAACATGCTAAGTTTGAGCATTGCCAGAAACTTGGCTGCTTTGAAGTAACAGAAACGCTCACACTATGTTTATCTGTAAATTAAAGATATACATATATGTATATGTGTAATAATATTTTAGAAATAAATTTGATATAAATAATATTTAATTTATATAAGCAACAAAAATATTATCAACATTCTTTTTGAGCATGAAGATAGATTAAATTCTTATATGTTTTCCAAGTTTTCTAACATTGACCTATACTCTTTTACCTTAAACTACTTATAAGGAAAAGAAAATTATGAGATAGCTATAAAAGAACGAACTTTAAAACCGTGTTGTCGAAAAAAGTAAGTAAAAAAAGTAGCAAATTTTAGCCAGAAACTTAATTTATTTATTACATTCTTTTTACTATGTACACTACTTTATTTGTTTTTTTTTATTAACTGCTACTTGTTCTTTTTAAATTTAAAGTATATATTCCTTAATTACTTCTGTTATTGGTAAGTAAAATATAAAATCCCTTATGTATTAATGCACATAATACGTGAATACATTTACATTATAAAAAAATACATTATTGATGTAAATCTCTAAGAGTGCGTATAATTGATCGATTTCTAAAGATTTTGAGATTTGTTTTGTTAAAGTAAAAAACTGATTATAAGGTGTAATATGGAAATAATATGTACATATATTCATACAATGTTAAAGTTACTTTACTGCTCTACAGTATCAACTAAGCCAGCGAAGTATATACATTAGAAAAAAATACGAAAGTTATGTAAATACGAAAGTATATAAAAGGCATTACGTTGTTTTGTAATCAATTACTAGCAGGTTTCTCCCGTACATTCGTTTGTTCCAGCATTTTATCAATCTACTCTAATTTTAAAATAAAAAGTATTCCCGCTGCAATATAAAACTCTCAAATTGACAAATTCACTCAACTTGTAACAAGATTTGGGTGTAATTAACTTACACTAAGCACAACCTAATTTAATTTTGCAAGTAGTCGTCAAGTGAGATGTTAGGATAGTTATCAGAATTCAAGTTGACAAGTTGACGACGAAAGCTTAAGTAGCTTGAGGATCGATTTGGCTTAAAAAATGTTTTTTTTATTTTCTTTTTTTAGCTTCACGCTTTATCCCGCACATGGCAGGGTAGGCAGAGGGAACTGCAGGAACCATACGAAACTAGTGTTAAGACACTACGTTGATTAGTTTCTGCTTTCTCCGTCATTAAAAAAATCTTTGTAATGCCATATGAAGCTATGTGCATTACATTATAGATTAATATTATTATTGCTTTAAGTTCGACTCAGAGACCAAAATCAACTAAAGAACTTCCAACTTTTCTGCAATGTATAATTCATCGCTTATTAATAATAAAGTTATAGCACTACATTACTATAGTTGACTACGATGAAAATTGTGAAATATTATGATAGAATAAGTTCTAGGTCTGTTTTTTATATAACTCTGTTAACTAAGTTTAATTTTTTTCTTAATTGTTGAAACTTGAACAATCAAGGCAAAGAAATAAATAATATATAATACATTCTTTCCTCTAAGAGAGCCAGGTCATAAAGAGTATGTCTACATCGAGTGTCTTTACACTACAAAAATAAGTATTGTTTTTTTTATAAGTGTTATTGCTATAAGAAATTGAAACAATTAAAGGAATAGAAACAATAAAAGGAAATTAATTTGAATACACGTTCAATATTGGTCAAAGCAGAGACATCGACATTGATTAGTTTGAGTGACTCAATAGGTTTATTCAACTGCTTGGTCCTTTGCCGCCTTTGCTCTGAAGCGTCGGTAACATTTTGAGCTGCTTTAAGGATAAATCAAGTGTTAAAACAATATCAATATTATATACTTAACGTATTTATTTTACTTATATAACATTTTTGTACTTTAACTAATATTATATTGTTATATTATCATTTTCTTGACTAATTATTAAGATCTATAATTATAATTCTAGTGATATGGTTAAAGCACGTTGGCACTATTTTTTATGTCCCTCACTTTCTCTCAATACAAAATTGTAGGTTTTATTTTACCACTTCTTCCCTCATTTTAACAACAAAAGGTAGCCTATTTTACTCCTTGAGGATTTAATTCTCTTTCTATTACAAATTTGCTTAAAATCGGTCCAGTAGTACATAAATAAATATTTCCTCTTTATAATATTAGTATATGTACGTAAATCCGGTAATAAATACATTTTTTTTGAAAATAACATGTTTATAAGATTTTTTTAGTTTCAGGGAGAAGCTAATCCATATGAGTATAGTGCAACGGAAACTGCACAAATAAACTTCATTCTCCTAATCCTGCCTAATTTACATTGTATCTTGATTGGTGAAACTCGACGCTGCGCTAAATTATGTTGGGGTAAAGAACAAAATTAAAATATTAAAACTTATAAAAACTCTCCTGTATGGTTATTAAAACTCTCCAGTACGTGATTGAATCTACAACCGGAGCGAATATGATCAGGAAATTGTGTTGCTGCGCTACGATGATCTCAATAAATAATTTTTTTCAGTAATAACTATTTAATTGCAAAAATTTTAAAAGGTGTAAAGTGAAATAATACACATAATAAATTCAACACTTCAACTTCCCTATTTTACCCATTCGTAAATAGCATGAAAATGGTTTTGGAGCTATATTCAAACAAGCAACGAAATGTGTAATTAGGCAGAATTGGACAAGTGGACAGTAAAGTATTGGTTTACAGTATATGTAAGCAAGCAGTTTCAGAAAACTCATTATTTAAATAATAATTTTCTTCAAATTATATAAAATACCTACAATATTTACTAGGTAAAAATTAGTAATTTTTTTTCAAGAGAATAAAAACGTTACGTTTTTTATGATTGTGTAATTAAATGTATTTAAATATTGAAAAAATATATTCATAAAAGATATATGTAGAAATTTAGTCAATAATATATTTATAAATGACATTTTATTCTTTCAATTTTACGAATGTTTCCGGAACAATAATCACTTGCTTATGAGTTCCCTGACTTACGTGCGGTCGACGCCATACTATTCCCTCGTTTATAATTCAGTCTTCACCTAGCTACCAAATGTAAACAGTCAATCATTTGCTGTACAAACAAAATATGTATGAACAAGCCCTATAAATATAAACGACATGAATACTTTAGTATTTCATTTACAATACAAAACATTTATTCAGTGTCATTATAGTTCAAATAATTTAAACTTTGTTTTAATAGTTCCCAACAAAAGCATTAATAAGAAACTTTTTCTACTATGAAATGTATAGCTTCTTGCTATTTCCCCAGCGAGATGAAAGTAAGTTTAATAGTACAACCACAAATATTTTCCACACCATTTTCTTCGTGTAATAAACTATTATTATTTATAAGATATTTAAGAATTTACTGTTTTTAGCGTATGCTAGATTTTTTAAGCTTCATATTTCATCCCGTTCACAACAAGGTAGGTAGAGGGAACCGCAGGAACTGTGGACATAGCGTGAATGACGGCCACGCGTTTTGAGACAGATACTAAGCCTCTGGGATACGACGGCCCTCGAATTATATTATTACTGTATTAATAATAATTATATTACTATATGTTTGTTTTCAAAATAAATCAGAAATGTATTAATCAAACACATAAACGAATACAAAAGCATAGTCATAAAACTTTTACGAGCGAATTCATTTGTAACATGCCAAAGTTATTCGTAGTGAAATTTTTTGAGTGTCCTCGTTTTAATTGAATGAATGTTGAGGCTGATGGCGCTTTATATATACCCAGATCGTTTGATGTAATAAAAATAGATATAAACTTTTTAACCGTTCAACTTTAAGAGAAAAGAAAACCTTTAAAGTCAAAAATTATTTTACCATTAACATTACTTTTTTTTTCATTTTGTTGTGAAATGTTTCATTTATCTAATATTTAATTTTTAACACCTAACAACAGTAGTGGCGCAGAGGCGCAACGTCTGCCTGTAACGCGACGGTTTCTGGGTTCGATCCCCAGGCGGGGAAGATGGATTTTTCTATTTTCATTCTCTTCGCTCTGGAAACTAGGCAAAGCGCGGCGTTGAGTTCCGCCTCTCAACACGCAATGCCTCGAAAAAGGCGGAAAGCGGAGACGGAGAAAGCAGGGACTAAGCAACGGAGTGTCTTAACACTAGGTTCCCACAGTCCCTGCAGTTCCCTCTGTCTACTCTGCCATGTGCGGGATAAAGCGTGAAGCCGAAAAATAAATAAAAAAAACAACAATTTTTACAATATGATAACTAGGTTGTTATATTTAAAATTATTTATTTAATATAAAACTATAAAGCAAATTTACAATTTTAGTAAGCCCATATGAAGGAGAAGATAGATTTTTTCTAAATCCATATTCTCGTGCCTTCTCCATTTTCGCTCCTGGCAACGAGGCAAAGCGCAGCGTTGAGTTCCGCCACTTAATACGTTACGCCTCGAAACAGGTGGAAAGTGGGGAACGGAGTGACTTAATACTAGGTTCCTGCGATTTCCTCTGCCGACCCTCCTACATAAGGGATAACGCATGAAGCTATAAAGAAAAGGAGTATACATACACTTTTTGCTACTAATTTAGTATAAGAATATTAGCTCATTTTGGCGACCTATATAAACAGGACCTCATTTCTTTTTTATTTATAACTTAATTAAGTGTACCAGATGCAAATACTCGTAGTGGTTTAAAATTTAACAGAAAACCTTAATTAGATATTTACACTGGCGTTTGCCGGAACACTCTTTCCGCTACACCTGTACACCGGGTGTACCTTTTACTTCACTTGTATATATGTACTTCACTTTATTACTATAAACTTACTAACGAATTTTGGAAAGAAACATAAATATATATGTTTTTAATAGAGTATACGAGTATATAAGAATAATCTTCGACGTGCTTAATAAAATTAATATAAATAGATTAGTTATTTAATAATAATTAAATAAATTGAGAATATATTACACACTACCCATTTTTTCGAGATCTTAAAACTTATTTAAACTTTATTTCCTCTAAAGAGAAATAAATTCACGCACCTTTCGTAGTAGGGCATTACTTAAAAAATAAAAATATTTAAAGACAAAATATAAATGTTTACACATCTTTGATTTTGCAGTTCAACCAAGAAAGGCATCGCAGTGCTCTGACCACTGCGTTTTACAGCTTATTTACTTCGTTAGCATGTATATATTTTTAATATTTATATTTTTTGTTATATAAAAAAAACACTGAAAGACTTCTTACTCCTAATGTTATAAAGAAACACTGAAAGACTTTTGCTCTTAATGTTATTTCAGTGCATACATAAATAAATTATCCCTAGTGGGGTTATCATATAGTCATTATAGTGAACCAGCTTGATAGCTGTTATTGATAACATATTTTAAGTTTATGAATTAGTTTATAATGATTGTATACGTTATTCGTTAAACTCGTTACTTTAATTTTAAGAAATATTTAAAACACCATGTATAATCTTTACTTTTGCAAGAGATTAAAATAGATGAAAATAGTGTTTTAGTACGTACTAAAAGTAAATAAATATTGAAGCTTATCTAAAAATCATTGAAAGTAGAGCAACAGTCTATACAGAATATGTAACTTATTATTTATTTTGATTGAGTAAGCTTTATGTTTGCCAGAAACTTGTCTGCATTGAAGTAACGCAAACGGTGACAACATGTCCCGCAAATGTTCTTCTGTACATTTGAGCACTAGATTTGCATAACATTTATATATGTATACTCAGATCCCTTTAACGAAATGAAACTTGTGTTGTTAAGAATTAAAGTTATAATATTTTATAAAGAAAGTATGTTGGAATTCTTTTTCCATATGTGTATATGTGTTTACCGCAATTATCTTAATTGCGATTAAAATAATTATACATACAATCAATCATACAATCTTAAAGCTCCTTTACAATTTTATAATGTTTCGTACAAAAATCCAGTGCCAAGTAAATAATTCATAAAAACACATATGAAAGTTATTTTACACTATACGGCTATCGCCCTTTGTTGTTTATAAAGCTGCAGGTGCATTCTAGTGCATTTTTAAATACGCTATCTTGAATAAGCCATAAATAATTTAAATGTTATTATTGTAATCGATTCGAAGATTAAAACGCTACTTGTCGATAAAAAATACTTTTTAGATATTAATAACATGGCGTTAATTAATAAAAATCAATCTACTTCAGATTTTTAACTAAAACGATTCCCACTAGCAATATAAAATTCCCAAAGCAACAATGTTACTCAACTTGTGACAAGTTTGATTAGGGTGCAATTAACTTACCCTGGGGATGACCCAATTTAATTTTCCAAGTAGTCATCAAGTGGGATGTTTGGATATTTACAGGGATTCATACCAAGTAGTGGACGATGAAAGCTTAAATAGATTCCGAACCGATTTGGGTTATAATGGTCGTTTATAATGCTATATATAAATATACGATTTTGTGTATTTAGTTAACAATTAATAGACGATTTTTGCTTTATATTCGATTTGAGGATCCCAAAACTTTCCCCAACATACAAATGACGTTCGCTTATTACATAAAAATATTGCCATGCATATCATAATCACGGTAAGTCACATTTTTGTCAATATTGAGTTAAGCACATATTCGGAAAGTAGACTTCGAGATCTACATTTCTGTATATTTAGAATTTTTAAATGTGGATTATTGAATGAAATAAACTTCCACAGGAACGTCAAGAATCAAAATAAAAACTTTAAACGCCTTTTTCTCGAAAGTATGTCCAAGGCACTAACTGTATATATCACAAGCACGGCAGAATATTTTACTATGAATTGTATATTGCTTATCATACAATAAAGTCCTAAGACTGCGTGTTTTCTAAATATCTTTTGAATTTTGACATTTGTTAACTATTAAAACTTGAAAAGTGAAAGCGTGGAACAATGGTCTGATATTAATATTATATAAAGAATAAAAACAATAAGAAACTTAAGCTTCCATATTTCAAGCAAATTTAATTGAATACGCATTCAATTTTGGTCAAAGTAGAGACATCGAAATTTATTAGCTTAAATGACTCAATAGATTCATTCAACTGTATGGTGCCTTTGTCGCTTTTACAGTAGAAAGTAAGTAACGCTTAAAGCTTCTTTAAGTGTAAAATCAAGTAACAAAATTACAATATAATATATTCAACGCCTTTATTTTCTATTTAAATTTATACTTAAACTAATGTAGTCTGTGATACATAATAATAACTTGCTAATAAAATATGACAAAGGATATAAGAAATTAATGAATACAATATTCAACAGACCGAGAATCAAAGACTCGGCAGATGAAAAATTTAAAGCATCGTTGAATTGTTTATTAATATGTCAAAATAGGAATTCCTTACTAATATAATATCTCCACTTCCATGTTATACATTAATTTCATGCTATATTTTAGAAATTGTATAGTGAAACGCGAGGCTTCGTTAGTGTCATTACCAGAGAAAAAAAAAGATAATGTTTTATTTCACCATATGGGAAATGTACCCACAACCAGCATGTTTGTGTTAAGTAACTGTGCTGCTGTACTACGACGGCCTTAAAAAATTAAAGTTTGTAATAACCAGCTAATTGCGAAAAGTTTTCGAAAAGCGTAAAGTGAAATAATACACAATAAATTCAAAGTTTAAATTTCCTTATTTTAGCTATTCACGAATGGTTTTGGAGCTGAAATCGAACAGGCAACGAAATGGGTAATTAGGCAGAAATGGATAGTAAACTACTGCGATACAGTAGATGAAAGCCAAACGAGTCTGGCAGTTTCACAAAACTCATTATTTAAACTACACTTCCCGGTATCGCAGACTATATAATGTATAATATTTACTTTGTAAAAATTTATTTGTAGAAAAAAAAAGACGGTCTGTATGAACGTAATATTAAATTTATTTAAACAAAAAAGAATACGTTAATAAAACATATATTTACAAATTTAAAAATAAATGTATTTAGAGGTAAATATTATTCTTCCACTTTTTCGGGTGTTTCCTCTACAACAACTACTTGCTTGTGAGCTCTCCGCCTTGCGTGTGGTCCACGCCTCACTCTTCCTTCGTTGACATTTCCGTCTTCACCTACCTAACAAATAGAAACAGTAAAAGTAATTTGCTATATAAAAATTTGTAAGCAAGCTTTACAAATGTAACCGACGCGAATATTTTATTTTATTTACAATATAAAACTTGCATTCATAGTCATTTCAGTTCAAACAATTTATATTTGCTTCAATAGTTTCCAACAAAAGTATTATAAAGAAACTTTTTCTATTATAAAATGTTTAGCTTCTTGCTATTTCCCCAGTGGAATGAATGTAAATAGTACGACCACAAGTATTTTTCACACCACTTTCTTTATATAATGTACTATTATTATTTATTCTTATCTTTATTTAAGTACTGTTTGTAAGTGTACTGTGTGGTGTTTACTTCACAATATTGTTCTTAGTTACAATTGTAAAATATATTTCACCTCAATTAATATATTTTTAACATTAGTTTATATTAAATAATGTTTTTTTTAAATCAACGGCTTATATATTTTATTTAGAAGGCAATCTGTCACGTGTAGTAAGTAACCTAATGGAAAGTCTAAATTGAATTATTAATTTCTGATGCAGAATTTTTTGAGTGAGGAACTATTACAATCATTTTGCTTACTGACAGACAGATAGATATGCTCAATTCAAACCAAAATCAAATATGGAATTTATTAAAGTAAAATAAAGAATACGTCAACAATACTAAAGCATATGGGCAAAAAGTAATGTTACTTAATGATACGCACCTGAACAGTTTTCCTTCCAACATTATTTTGTAGAAATTTATTCACAGCACCCAATGTATTAATTGGTATCTAAAACATAAAAATATAAATATACTTGTGAAGTATAATGAAACGCATATTATTATATATTAATGTCGACGTATTAGGGTCGATTTCATTTTATCAAACACATGAAATAGAATTTTAATCATGAGTACTTATCTTAAGAAACATACTTACGTGAGGCTTCACAATTTATTACTTACGATTCGCTTCGTACAGATAAAATATGGAAATAGATTTCAGTTTAAAGAATATAATTAATACCCAAGCAGCTAACCTACACCTTTAGCTGGAATATTAGTGATAAAAAACAGAAATATTATGTGATAAGAATATTAATGCTTAAATACAATAATAAAAGTGATATTCGCACAACTTTTATATAAGTACAGTAGGTTTAGTAGTATTAGTGCACGAATTATATAAGATTCAACATTAGTATATAATAAAATATTAAAATTATAAAATATTTAATTATTATACATTTAAATTACATTTTTCAAATTGAAACTGATAGACTTACAGCGAATATATCTTCAATGAATTTTGATGGATTTGGTGTTTCGACTGAAACATGAGACTTAGATGATGCAGAAGAGGTCGATGATGAAAGTGATGGATCATGTTTTAATGATACTGAATCAGATTCTGAAATGTTAGTCAAAATTAAATAGAAATTTATTGTTGAATATTACATATCTACATATTGACAAATTATATAGTAAGGTATACGAAAATTAGACATGCCAAAATTTAATAATGTCGCGAAGTATGCATTCCATTTAAAATGGTAAAATAGCGTGAATTTTACTCTAAAGTACAATATTACCGTTTCCTAATAACTTAGTAAAGGTAAAAACTTCATTAAAATTGCGAAGGAAACGGAGATGCCAAGATTATCCCTGTGAGTATTTGGCCGCAGGTCGCTATCAAGACCGTAAAAAGGAGATAAAAATATTTTTTCCGTGAAATTAAAAACGGCTGCGGAAATTTGAATGAAAGCGTTATTTCCCTTGTTTCACTTGAATCTGATAATAAACCAGATTGCTCATGCTTTTGCCTAAAGGAAAAGGATCTGGGGTTTTATTATGAGAAGTCTTTATATTTTAAATTTTTATTTACTGTAAATAGCTTTGTTCGAGCAATTTTACTGAAACGTAAAAATTATCTTATACCGGAGCACCAAAAAATAGTGATTTAAATTTATAAAAAAATTTCACTGTATATAATATTTAAATATTTCATCTTGCATTGGAATTATTTTAATAGTAACCACCTGCTTCTATGCTGGCACTTTTTTGGACAGAAATATTTGTATTAGCAGCAGTGTTACCTAGAAAACTACCCACTGCTTTCAATGTTGATATTGGAATCTGAAAAAAAAATGTATTAATAGCATTAAAATAATTAAAATGGATAGTTTTAATTCCAGTTGTTTTCTTAATTATAACTTACATTGAATATATCTTCAAAAAATGTGGGACTTTTTTGATATGAGACTTGTTTTGTGTAAACATGACTTGAGCTAGCTCCGCCATTCACACTTCCTTCAATGGCGGCACCTACATCAGCATGAGCAGACGATTCAGCCGCTACATCTACTCTTTTTTGAATCTCTGTATCAACAGATTTATGTACAGCAGGAGCTCCAACTTCACCTTGCCCTCCTACATAACCACTAATGAAAGCTGTTTTACGGAAATTATGTTTTCTTGGCTTATAATGGGTGTGAACAATTTCCTTCTCTACAACATGAGTTGGTGCAGGCTGTACATATATCTGTAATTTTACAATATTAAAATTAATATACATTTTTATTAAATTTAAAAATATATTCTCAAACACTTAGTTATCACAAAGTGCACATTTTGTTATATTACGTAACATATCAATAAATCATTATTATATCATTGAAATTAATAATTGTTGTGTAGTTATTATTAATAACATATTGCTGAGACAATTAACATTTATTGCGTTTGAAGTGTGCATAAGCCATTTCTCAGTCATATAAAAGAAGTCAAATATTTCTTGTTAGTACAATTTGGATTAAACGTATTTGGCTGCTGCCAAGCTTTTTGTGCTCTTTCACTGAAATTGTAGAACAAACCTTGGATACAATTTCGTAGTTATGATGTGACTTTCGCCTTATTCGAGAATTTAAATCTGTATGAGTAAATACAAAATTAACTAAACTACCTAAAAGACTTTGTATGTCATAGATTAATATCCTTCTTTGTCCAGAGCTACTAAGTTCCTGGTTACTCACTTCTTTTACTATTACTGGTTGTACGATTTCATGTACAATTTCCTTTTGAACATGTGTTTTTACTTCTGTATCCACATGCTGAAGGATTTCGGTAATGGCTGGACTTCATTAATAGCATCAACATTAAATTCAGCATGTATGTTTTTCTCTACAGGCTTAACTTCAACATGATGAACTGGAGCGACAGCGTGTTTAGTAGAGAAGGAAAATTCTGATGCACCTTCGAATGAAGATTCACCTTCCCTAAAATATTAAAATATTATAAAATTAACTGATCATATATTTTACCGTCAGGATAAAATGAAACTACGTGGTACTATTTGATACTGTATGATACAAAATGATGCTAAATGGTTCTATACGATATAATGAAATTAAAGCAAACATTCCTTTTGTAACAAATGCAGTAAAAGCCATAAGACATTCTCGTGCATTGTGTAATAAAATAAAATGATTAATTTATACAAATTAATAATATCACTGTTACTCATGCACATTGCATATTTTACAAGTTATTACCTTGATTTATAGATTCGCGAAAGGTGACAACTAAATTTAACAATTAAGAATTAAAAATATAAAGTTAGATTAAAATTTTATTACAAAAACTAAAAAGTGTATAAAATTTACTACATCAAATATGTATATCTTTTATATTCACAAATATTTCTTCCAATAATATTGTTTTTATTTGGAAATCTGAATTTTCTTTTGTTGTGCTCGTTTAGCTTCCTTCTTTCTTTGCTTTTCTTCCTTCCTTCTCTTGCGAATGTCGCTGAGATTATCACCTACCATTCCAGATGCCGCATAATTGTGTCCAGCTTGAGCTGCAGCATATCCTGCTCCCGCAGAATGTTCTGCTCCTACTCCTCCAGCAAGACCGGCCGATGCTTTAATATTACCTCCGGCTGTAGCTCCGGCATAAAGTCCTCCTGTAATATAGTAAAAGATACTTATTAGTTAGTTCAATATTTGTAAATGCAAATAATCTTCATAAAGGTAAGGTAGCCTTGATTAAAAAACTATTATTAGTCATTTTGCTCGTAACTTATTTAATTTTATTTTCCTTATTATCAACACCACAATAGCTAAATCATGACGTTCATTAAAAAACATATATTGAAATAACTCTACAAACCTGCTGCACCTCCACTTTCACTTACTGATCCACCAAGCCCTGCCCTTGCTGACTGTCCAGTAGGAGTGCCAGCTTCAGCGTACAAGCCTCCAGCTCCTCCAGCTCCACCTGCTTACATTGAAATAAAAATATTATGTTATGTCTAAAGAATAAGGAAGAAATGGATCGACCACATCAAATCAATAACAGGGAAGGAATAGCGAAAGAAAGCAATAGATAGAGAAACTTGGAAGCGGCTGGAGGAGGCCTACACTCTAGAAGGGGTTCCAATCAACGAAGAGGACGACGAGGACAACACTTGATAATAGTTATTCTTAATATTAGTATACAAGCAGCAGTGAAAATTATCAATAACATGTTCAAATAATATAACATAATGGTTTAAAAAAAATCTATGTAACAAACTAGTGTTGATTGGAAATAAATGGGCTTTATTATTATTATTATTAAAGAATAAGGTACTTCGTTTATTTAATTATTCCTCGAAAGACCCACAGTGAGAAAATTTTATATTTATTATTTCACTTATTGCGTTGTGAACACAATTTATTTCGCTTATTGCCGTCGTTAAAAACTACTTTACACAATGTATAATTTTAAGATTACATCTAAGTAATGTTCTTTGTTTGTAGAAGGGCAGCGTTACTTAATTGTATGTAGCATGAAGACATTTTGTTTGGTAACTACCACTATAATTGTTTAAATGTGGCTCAATTTTCTTACTATGTTATACAGGACACTAAGAATTTCCACGAAGGTAAACGTTTCGAAGAGTCAACACTATCATTAATACAATTTCTACTATTTCTACTACCAAGTTTACAAAGTCAGAGATTTTAAAATTATTTGTACCAACCAACATAATACTTGAAAGAAGTGCGTCCCGCTTATACGCGATATGACTTTAAATGTTAAATAAATAAAAAATTGAAGGACATTAAGTGATACGACTTTATTTTTTCTAAGTAAATTTTCATATTGCGGTAACTATTAGCACGTAGAAAAGATATATTAAAAATGTATATATTCAATAGAATAAAATTTAAATGAAATATATAAATATAAAATTATTTGATTACCTAACAGACCACCAATACCGACGCCCGCATGGTATCCGCCAAAGTTGACTCCCAACTTTCCATCTTTGAACGAGATGAATTGGGGTGCCTGTAACATAAACGATATGAATACTAACATCACTTATAAAATTAAAGTGTTGTCGTCATATTTTCTTAGAAGAATTATCAAAAAACGTAAGTTTAATTTAATAAACTTTGATTTTTTTGATTGTTTATTTAATATATTATATTTTAATAAACTTTGATTTTTTTGATTTTTTTGATTGATTGTTTGAAACGTATTATTTATAAATATACTTGAACATTAAAAAAAAATTCATTAATATTAAATAATTTATTCACACATATATAAATACAATATAAAGAATACTCGTGAATGGCACAAAAAATAACTTAAATATACCTATATGGATTTATTAATCTTGCTATATATATATATATATATATATATGGATTTATTAATCTTAAACGGGATTTTCCATTATAGCAATGTTAAATAATTCCACCTGCTTTGATGTTTATATTAATATCATATTCTATTTTGTGTGTAATAAATCAACCACAATATTATATTTAGCGTAACAAACGATTATGTGATTTAGGTTATTATTTCGTAATAATTGACAGGGTAACTTTATTATAATTAAAACATGAATAAATGAATGTGGAGTGTAGTGAAGTACATTCCACATTCATTCATACATGCTTTATAGTAACGTAGAATAAAATAATTATACCTATACAAAAAAACATATACATGCCACTGGTATTTTATAAAATACCAGTAAAAAAGTATCGAGGCTAATACAATTATTATAATATAATAATTTATTTTTACATTACTCACACATTAATTAATGAGCATGTTTAAAAGATTTTTTAATGATCAATATATAAAATAATTAGAAAATAACTTTGAATAAATCGTTAATACGGATTACAATTATTCTATAATGAAACAAATTATATATTATTCATTGTGACGTCATTCAAAGTAATATAAACTTTTTGATCTTTACAATATAAATTTTACGTCGTTAAGAATAATGAATTTGCAATCACGCTGTCAATACATGGAATTTCAAATCGTCACTTTGGCTATCGCTTTATTCAAATTCAAGATATTACGAGTGTAAACTGAGATTGAAAAAATTGAAGCCTATTCTTAACTGTATACATTATATTAGGTACGTATTAAATTAGTCTAAGTATTTATATAATTTAATTTTTTTTTATTATTTTTTGTATAGCTAATATATTAAGTTTGACTGACAGCACGTAATTCGCCTTATTATAATACATAATTTAAACTATATATATATATATATATATATATATATATATATATATATATATATATATATATATATATATATATATATATATATATATATATATATATATATATATATATATATATATATATATATATATATATATATATATATATATATATATATATATATATATATATATATATATATATATATATATATATATATATATATATATATATATATATATATATATATATTTGTGGTTTAAGAAGTTTATTTCCAAAAAGAACATAGTTCGCTTACAAAGGAAATTTTTGAATTTATAACACAATTAAGATATTACAAATAATAAATAGTAGTGACATTAAACAACATCAGTGAAATCATCTAATATGTGGGTTCTTAATCGTTTTTTAAATATATTAAAAGATTTTGAATTTACAACATGTTGAGGTAAAGAGTTATACAGCTGTGCTCCTTCAAATGAGATAGTTTTTATGCCGTACTTGGTTCGAGTTTTAGGTGTTTCTAGTTTATATCTGTTCCTTGTGTGGTAAGAAGGGGTTTTGGTTTTAAATGTAATTTGTGAATGAGTAAGGTTTGTTAATATTTTACGAATCAGTATGCATATTTTATATTTATACATTTGTTTAATAAATAAAATTTTAGTTGTTTTATACAAATCTTTGGTAGGTGCATAATAATCCATATGAAATAAGACCTTGATAAGTTTATTTTGAGAGACCTGCAAATTTTTTATATGAGTTTTAGCCGCGTTGCCCCAGATTTCTATAAGATATTCTAATATTGGTGTAACTAAAGTATTGTAAATAATGTTTCGTACTCTTAGAGGGATACAACGTGCAGATCTACGTAAAGCTCCAGTAAGCGAAGTTATTTTGGAATGTATAGAATCTATATGAGGTTTCCAAGTTAAATTTTTATCTAAAATTAATCCCAAGTATTTTTTTATATATATATATATATATATATATATATATATATATATATATATATATATATATATATATATATATATATATATATATATATATATATATATATATATATATATATATATATATATATATATATATATATATATATATATATATATATATGTGTGTGTGTGTGTGTGTACAATACGACACATGTAAGGGCATAAAAACATTACGCCTATTTCACATTAGTATTCCGATATACATATTTATGTAGCGCTCTTAATGCTTGACATTGGATTAGCCAACACCAAGCTAAAGGTATTACTACTAGCTAAGTGATGTCTAACGTTGGCTCATTCGGGAAGTACTTGTGTATTGCTAACAACCATTCCACATGATGTTGTAATAAAATTAATCGTCTTTATTGTACAGGATAATGATGACTGAAAGTTTTAACTTTTTATTGTTGTGAAATAAATGAACATACATAAACGAGGAATAAATACAAAAAAAAACATTTCCATATTTTCAATTTGTTTGCCACTTACATTTTTATTATATATACATAATAAAAAAGATCATTAAAGTTGACTTTAACATCTTAAGGTAAGTTATTATCTATACAAATTATCGTTACATCTTAGTGTGAAAAATTTAGCACTTTTAAAATGTTATTACAGTACAAAGATAAAAGCTTTATAACTTACATAAAAAACGACAAACCCCAAGTTAATACGTCACATCCCATACAATAATTTACAAGATTAAAAAACAAACGTCAAAGGTCTCATGTCGCGTATTGCGAGATATAATTTGTATTGTAATAAAATTATTTATATTTAATATGTAGGTATAGTATCAACACAACCTTAGAAAAGCCTTTGATTTAGTTTGATATTACATTAGAGCAAGTAAATATTATTTATGGCTTTACACTTACTGAAGGAAATTATTTATCTCTAATAATTAGAACTAAGATACACAAAATAGAGAAATAAAATTATTTCACAATTACATTTTTTTCATCATTAGAAGACTTCAGTGAATATTAATATTATGCATTTTATTTGAAGAAAATATTTAAAATTTTTAAGAAAATGGGATCAGTCCAATTTTTTGGCTTTCGTAATAACAATGGCAAAGCCTTGTGCGATAAAAATTTATGCCAATTTGTCATGTATGAGTTGTATTTGTTCTTATTTTTATAGGTCATAGACATCAATATTTTAAATCTATTTATAATTTTAATACGTCATAGAGGCGAAGTAGTAATTCATTTGACTGTAAACATGATATTTTTTGGTTACATTTATTAATTATTTTCATTTTCCTATTCTTTCGTCTCAGTTTTGTTCAATATTGCTTGACAAAGTTGCAGCGTCGAATTCCAGCAATGACTCTACTTCTAGTAGACACGTAAGAAGGAGATAAGAGATCTTGATTCCAGATCCTCTTTAACTTTCCTGTATTTCTATTATTAATTTAACGCTACTCGTTATTTACGTATAGTATTATAAATATTATAATAACTTAACATTATTTGTTTTTATATAGGTATATATTTTGTATTTAATAATAACTTTTAAAATTACTGTAAAGATTGTTACTTCGTATAATTGAAGCAAAAATATTCCATGCACGGAAGTCATATCGAAGGCCTTCAGATTTGTATCACGTATCTCGTTGACGTCAAGTGTGATATTGTTTTTTATTCCTTTAACATGGTCTAGTAAGCTCAATGTTTAATATATTATCAATAACAAAGTGCTTAATTAAATTTTTATGACTTTTACATTTATTTTCGTATCTTATAAAGCTCCAAAACGATGTTTTTCTATAATCTGTGAATTTTAATAGTTTAGCTTTTATTGTTTTATTGCATTGTATATTATATATTTTTTATTTCACAACTTGATTAAAGGCTACCAATTATGGTACTAAGAACCATCAACCTGTAGTAAATTTCCATGACCTATAGTCATACACTCAACGTAATTACATATAAATTGCCTTAATTATAGTAAATAAAAAGATATGAGTAAATTCTACATGACTTTCAACATTCATCATAATTCATAAGCTATTTATAAATAAATTAATAATATATAAAAATAAAAATAATTGACATAGTCAAGATTCATAACAATACATTTTTTTTTGAGCTTCACGTTTTATCCCGCACACGGCAGAGGTAGGCAGAGGGAAATGCAGGGACCGTGAGAACCTAGTATTAAGACACTCCGTTGCTTAGCCCCTGCTTTTTCCGTCCCCGCTTTCCGCCGTTTTCGAGGCATTGCATTTTGAGTGGCGAAACTTAACGCCGCGCTTGGCCTAGTTTACCAGAGCGAAGAAAATGGAAATAGAAAAATCCATCTTCCCCGACTGGGGATCGAACACAGAAACCGTCGTTACAGGCATACATTGCGCCTCTGAGCCACGACGGTACATAATGTAACATTATAAAGATTTTGTAATAGTTTTTTTCTTTATGATCTGAAGTATGCTCCAACAACCAACTCCTAGTTTTTCCAAACTCATTTACATGTTTTGCCAAACAATGCCTATATGTTTGTAAATTCATTAATTATATTTATTAAATAAATAAACGATTAATTTATATCTATATACAAAAAGATATAAACGTATATTGGTATAAATTTTAACAGAATTTAAAAAGAACAAATAATTCTTTAGATTTATGTACGATGTTACTAGAAACAGTACATATTTTATTTAGGACACTGTAATAAGCACGATCGAATCAGAATACAATATAACTTTCTTGTTGTTTTAATGAGAGCTTAACACGCCATGTTTAAATTTTATCATAATTTAAAGAAGTAAAAACAAAATTTAAAGTTATTTTATTATAAAATAAAAAAGAATTTAAATGTACTCTTTGAAAAATATGTGTTTTATTATAACATTAATATATAGCAAAAAGACGTAGACGTTATTAATTAAATATATTCATTAGAGTATTAAATACAATGATAGACAAAAGCCTATGATGTGAGATAAGTACTGGATGTAACTACATGATATTGAACCCATCGCTTCATTGTGTATCTGAAATTATATAATTAATTAAAACTACTTACATCAAAAGATCTCAATTATTAAGTCTATAGTTAAATTATAAGACTGAATAATTTCTTTGGCTGTATATGCTAACCTTAGTAAGTATTGATTTCAATAGAGAAATTATTTTAGTATTTGATAGCCTAGACTCTATGAATAGACTGTCCAATTAAATAATTTCTGCGGTCAGTTATCTAGGTCATGTTGAAATTGCCATGCACACAATTTTAAATCTTTTCCATTTCCTTTAAAGCACGGAAGGAAAGCCATAGGTGTCTACTGTGTAGCTAATACAGATTTGAAATATTTTATTTTAACATTTCAAAATCTCAGACGGCGCATTGTGGTTACAAGTTGAATTCCTTCTCAAGACAAAACACGACGTTTCTATTAGACATAGAAGCAGTATCTTGATAAACAGGTAGTGCATAACAGAGGCACGTGTATTATGTCACTTGTGAGTGCCAGTGATACGTGAACACTATACAGCAGCTAACTTAATATTTATGTTATAACATGAAATATTTTTTAGACTAGATACATTTTTATATTGTATTTCCTGACTTGAAGATGAATAGTTGAAACCAGACCTAATCAATAGGTAATACGGGATAACATCTGCTGGAACAGCTAAGTTAAAAAAGGATTTTTTTTGAATTATAACCAAAATCTCTCAAAAAGAATTTCACATTTTACGTTTTTCGTGCTCTAGTAACAAAACAAGTAAGTAGACAAAACGTGGTGTCGACTTTTGCTAACTTACAGCCGAAAAGTAAAGCAACATATTTTTTGGTATACTTTACATTAATAAATACAAAGCAAGCAAACTGTACATTCAATAATTTAAAATAATTAACGTCAAGAGGGAATGGTATATTATATGCTTATAGTAACAAATTATAATTTATTATATTTTTCCTTTTGTTTGTTTATACTGTCGACAATATAATCCAATGCTTAAGAAATTCTAGTGATAAATAAAATATTTCTTTTTCTTTTTTCTTAAGACAAAAACGAACAAAATAAACAACAAATAAATAAAATATATGACTGGGATTGCAATTCTCCCTGAAAATAATTAACCTATTTCACAGCTGTTGGCACTTGTTAACACTGCAAAACTATTACTATCAAAAAATTGTCCCACGTGTATTGTTATATTGTTGACTTTTTGTTTTCCAATGGACGACCATGTGTTGTAAAAAACGTCATTCTACATTTATTCTTTTAAATAAAAAGTTCCGGTAATTGCTTTTCGAGCTACGTTTTAATTTTCGAATGTTTGTTAAGTTCAATATGTTGTTTTGTCTGACAGTAACATACGCTATATATATTGAAACCATAATTTGTTAAATAAAAAATATACGTTTAGAGTTAGATACTGCATTCAATTTATTAGTTCGTTCTTTAATATTTATTACTACTATTTTATGATTTTTAAAGTGTACATAAAATTTTTAAAGTATCAATCCATAGTGTGGTAGAAAAATACTATAGATATTTAAAAAAGATATCATTCTCTCTTACCAAATGATTGTTCTTTGTAATAGTTTTTTGGAAGCTAAAATCAAAGCACTTGAACGATTTCTATGAGTATCGATTTCTCGATGCATTCAAATGTTTTAAATGTTTTTAAGTATTTTTATATGCTTCTTTCAAACAATCGTGTAAACTTGACCTTTCAAATAAACTTTGGCAGTAATGTTAGGAAGTAAAATTCGAAACTGTACATCTTGTTAATATATAAAATGACTTATATATAAATATTTTTAATGTCACATTTTCTAATTAAAAATGGCAAACCAAATTTATTTTACAAACGAAAGCAATGATAAAAATGTTATTTTTATACTAACATTACAGTACAAATCAGTAAATATATTTGATCTCACATCAAAGCTTTGATTTTAATAACTGCTGTGATTGCAAAAGTTATATTTATAAATATTATGAAGCGATTCGAAGGGAAACCAAAATCAAAATGTAGAAGTAATTAATAAATATATTTCAATATATCAGTATTCAAATCCTAGTATTATCAAAAGAGTAATATACCTATGAAAAAAAATAAAAAACCGGAGAGCAAATTTCATATGTCCATGTCAATATACATATAATATATACTTATTAGTTCGAAATCCAAATAAAGAATAATGGACTGTTTGCTTTCTTGTATAAACTACTGTCTGTTCAAATATTCGAAGCTGGTTATAAAAATACGTGACTTTAAATCTTAAATATTTGGTAAATATCATCCTAATCTAGTAATAAATATTTAATTATTTTTATATATTTTTATCTATCCATGGTACAGAATATTGCATTCTTTGCCTTGAGAGAGAATGTAATCCACAAAAATCACAGTTACAGTTTTGGAAAGTAGAATATGGACTTAAGTACTTAAATATTCTAACAATAAATAATTAAACTCTTTTAATATCGTCCTCTCAAAGTAATGTTTAAGCATTTTTATTATTAAGAAAATCGTGTACGTTAACGAAACAAAGTTGTAGGTATATCTAATTAAATGACGGTCTCCAGGTGCTTATTATTACCAAACTCAACACTAATTTTTTTATTAAATACTTAATATCGCGTATTTATCTTATACACATAATACTTGAGTTGAATATTTAATTCTTTGCATATCACAAAGCAAACTTTTATATTTTTTCATGGTTTTAGATCCTACGATTAAACGAGTAAATAGTCTCTGGGAGTAAATAAATTATTTGATTATTATTAATAAAACTGATATAGAACTGCTTAAGATAAAGTGGTAACAAATAAGATAATAACTCCTTAGTAATTCTTTTTTAGTATTTTTCATTGACTTATAAAAATTGAATATCTACAATTTCTTAAGGACACCTCATGTATAATAACAGTAGATAAGCTAAACTATAAAAAATAAGACAAAAATTGATAATTCAATAGGGTGGCAAGGATCATAACGAAGTCGTGGCATAAAATAATAATTATTAATATAACTTGTACAACTACATGTACAATAACATACATACATACAAGTACTACATAAATATATAACAACGTAAAAGAACATAAATGTATTTTATATTATATGTGACTGGCATAACTCATTGCGTAATGATTGGGTCTATGAAGATACTTGCATTCATGTATTCCTGACAAATACAAGACTAAATGTAGCAAGGCTTCTATCTGTTGAAGCTTCTTAATTAAAGGCACGCAGGCAGGCTGTGTGTCGTACGAAGCATTAATGACACTAAATTAGTTTCCCCTATGCTGTTTCTATACTACAATATTTACTTAGTGTAAGCGGTAATGACTGCAGAAGTTAGTTGTACATTTATATATGTATCATATTTTAAAAATGCGATTTTAGAAATTCACTGCATAAGGATTTCTTCGGGGGAACAGAGAGTCTTCATATAATTTTCTTTGAGACCCTCTCTCTACTTTGCTATGAATGGCAGTATAAGCATTTATTAAGACACTTGTCAGCTCTATTTTTTCAAAACCTCAAGTCATACGTTGTGCATATAATACATGTAAGTTTATAATTTGTCCAAAAACGAATATGAAAATTTTATTAAGAAAAATAAAATATTGAAAATACAAAAACGTTGCCAGTTCAAACATTACAAAATACTATATTTGACTTTGTGAGTGGAAAGGTCAACATTCAAACAACATTTTAACACGTGACGTCAATTAGAAAACCATTACTATATCTAACATTTATTTTTATGTAAGCCAATATTTTACATAGTATTTATTCTATGATACGTTAAATGTATGTAATAATTACATTTACAATAAAATTGATTTCTTTAAGATGAATAAAATTTTAAATAACCACCTATACGTATCTACGTAATTAGTTTAACGTGTACGTAATATACGAGAATATATAGGTAATCACGCGGTTACGTTCGTAAATATTCTTATACATGAATATTTCATTTGTAAATTGTATACTTAAAATCTTAAACTTTTATTATAGATGCTATATTAGTAATCAATTTATAGCTTCAATTTTTAGCAAGCTCGGCGGAGGTAACCGTATGCCCAAAGAATTTATTGTAAAGAGAATCTGTTTTCCACGTTCTACCTTTCCTTACTATATGTCGGATTTCAACCCTGCGCTTTAATTTCATTCTCCCTGAGTGGGAACCGAACCTACAAATAGTTGCGTCTATTAGAGGACCGCAGCCGTTCTTTCCTATCCGCAACGATGCAGAACGATTGGTCTACTATTTAACTCGATTGGTTGCAGTTTAAAACCAACTTCTACAAGTAACATGCTATAAATTCAATATTTATATGTATGTACACCGATTACGCCGTACTTTTTGACAAGCATTACATGATTATTGATTTATTCAACGCAGAATAACCACAAACTAACCACGCCCCTATATTTTTATGAACTATGCTTGTTTAAAAAATAGTTTTTTCAAACAAAACTTACACCACACAACATACACCACACGTCTATGGTAACAAAAGGTGAACAACGAAAATTACTCAGATGATATTATGTATTTTGTCTGTAGATGATGTAAAAAAGCAATTATAAAATCATTCCATACGTGGCACTAAAGAAAAAATTCAACGTAATAAAAATCCAACTCGTTACACCAGAGTTGTCGGAATTTTTATTATTATTTCGTGCCTACACATATTGCTTATACAATTTTAATATAAAACTTACTGTAAGCAGAAATATTTATATATATTCTGACTGTGACATCATTATTATTAAATCAAAAAATATCCTTTTAATTAACTGACATAAATTGTTTCTTGGTATCATATTTTTTCATATAAAATTGGTAAAACCTCTGCTATAAATGTATATATACATTTATAGCAGAGGTCTAATGAATTTTAATACATAACAAAATTACAAATAATTTATATTTTTTTTAACGTTGCGTTATTTGTTTAATTAGTAATTTCTAAGTGTTTTCAATTATTAGTCAATTATGCTAGAAAAAGATCTATATAAATAACTTGATCAACACTTTGACTTGGATATGAACCTACAAACATCCGAAATAAGTAACTTGAATTACGATAATGTTAACAAAATATAATTAATATCAACTTACTGAATGAGTGTACGAAATCAATACTGCCAGAAGCAGCAACGATGTTGATTGTCTCATCTCGACTGAAAAGATAAAATTTAATTATTAAATATGTCACAAAATTATTATTTTCGACAGTACATTTTGTTATTAAAAGAGACCCATTTAAATATACGTATACCTCAAACACTGTTCTCAGAGTGTAATAAACACTTTAACAGTTTTTTATGTGTTATTTAAAGTAAATACGCTAAAAAAATAATAAGTGTACAATAATTAGAACGGTACAGGTTTCAAACCTGCGTCTTTTAATTTTTCAAAAAAACTCCAAAGCAGGAAATCATAAATATAAACACAAAATTATACTTTAAAATAAATAATAATAAATATTACATTTTGTATTTTAAACATATTAAATGAAATATTATAAAACATGGAAAACGAAAATTAGTAACAGGACAGGTGAACTGTGATTAAGATGTTCCCCGTGGTACGTATAAAGCTGTTTATTAATGCTTAATAGCTCACAGACATGTAGCGCTAGCAAACGTGGCATTACACGAACGGTGTGCTCAGGGGACACTAAATTAAATAGTAATAGAGAAGTTTGTGGTCTACCGCTTTATATTTCATTTAATTGGTTGCGAAAATAGGTAAAACTTGGGTGCAATCTATTTTAACAATACCTGTAGTATTATTTTAGCTACATTATTACAGTTAAAAATTACAGAGAAAACTGTATGAACCGTAAGAACTTGGTGTTTAAACACTTCGTTCCTCGCTATCCGCCTTTTCAGGTATTGCGTTTTAAATGACGAAACTCAACACCACGCAACGCAATTTATAATAATAATGAATATGCAATAGTTTTTGGTTTGTTTGATTTTTATTCAGTAAAACGTTTATATTTAAAAAGAATTTCGGTTTACCTGTCTGTTACAACTCGTATAAATGTCGAACAAAGTGTCATGTCATGTGCGCATATCTGTCTTTGGCTTAAATGATGAAAAATACTCAAATACGTAAAAGACATGTAATATATTGGATATATAATATAAAAAAATCTACATAGTCATAGTTATTAAAATCATAATAATTTTTTTTTTTATATCTATGTTGTACCAATTACCTGTGTATTGTTTTGAGTTTGTTCCGTGTATAATATATTCCGCATAAATGTATAATTTTAGATGTTACTTTTAATAATATACATATATTTTATTTATACAACAAGCACTTAATTTTAAAACATACATTTTCATAATAACGTTCACCTTGCTTTAACAAGTGCAATTTTAATAATTTACACGTTTTAACATTTTAAAGTTTACTAATTTTAATAATTATATACTTTATCTAAATATAATAATTATATACATTTTCATTTTTACAAATCTGTTTAGTGGTTTTGGAAATGATCTGAATTGATTATAAGATTGAATCATTTTTTTCAACGACGTTGGTAAATTCACATTGCTTTGTAGTTACATGAGTAATGAAGTAAACAAACTATTAGAGCTCTCATTTTCTTACTAAAGTCTATGTTAAAATGTAAGAAGTCTTTCTTGACTCTATCAGTTTTTATTGGTGAATTATTTTGCATTTTGGACGAATAAGAATGACAATATCACTAAGCAATTACTATTGATCTGAATAAAGCACATCGTGATATGACCAGTGGAATATTTTCATCACTATGTAATGTCACAATTATTATACTTTTGAGTTGTCCTTGATAATGTCGTGAAATCGAATTTTCTATGTTAAACCACGACATATAGACATATACAATTTTATTTCCACGTATCCATATAATTTTATATGACTTATTTATTTTAATTTTATATGAATATATATTTGACGTTATTAACACTGACACTTTTCTTTATAGTAATTTTATTTTTAAAAAATAAATCAAATTTATTTCATACTAAAATTTTATTTTCATCCAGCACCACGTAGAAACATATTTATTTATTTAGCGTTTCCGTAATTTAGTCCCGTAAAATTAAATCATAAATGCTGAATTTCTCAATACTATATAATATAATTTCATGACTTTTATGACATGTTTTTAAGAAAAAAATGAATAGTAAATTCGTTAGTTTGTCCTATTTTTCTAATAAATATTTTAGATTCCTCAACATATATTGTATTTCATCAGTACTTCTTAGAATATTGAATTACTTGATCATTCGTTCCGTATCTTATGCGTTGGTTATATCATTGATGTTGAAATTGTTACTTTCACCTCATCTTACATGATTTAGGGTCAATCCATTGCAAGTACCAATAATTGTATAAAATTTTATATACATTTACATTATTATTCTTTTCTTTTATTCATAGTATTAATATATACAGTAAAAACTCCCAAGTTGATATACAAAAATAATCGTGACATTTTTATATAGCGTGCTTGCCTTAATATTTATCACATTAGCTCGAACATGTATCATATTTTTTATAATTTCGCAATATACCACAAAATGCAAATAAAATAAAAAAAATAATATTTTGAAAACCCTTAAAGAACTTACGGAACGTAATTTATTTTTCCAAAATATTTTTTATTGTCTACTTGTAGTAAGTAATACTGGTACAAATACCATTCTCCCTTGATAAATGATATTTCTTAACGACGACTTTTAAGCATTTTCAGAAATCCTTAAATTGTTCGCAACAGAAATAAATTATATCAACGTAACATTAATTTTGTCATATTGTGATAATAAAACAAATAAATTGTCCTTCAGAGGTTTATAGAGAAAGAAAAATAAATCATTATTACTTATTTAACTAACTTAAACAAAAAAAATGAATTCATACCACTTTTTTAATATAAATTCTATAACATTATTAATACCTACATTTTTATTTTCTATTTAAATTTATTTAATACCGCCAAAACAGTAATGAAAATCAACAATTTTTAATAGCCATTCATTTGTATTCCAGGTTTAAATATAATTTTCCTCGTGACACCTTTTAATTTTGTAACGATGTGCATTTATAATTATATGAACAAAATACGTAGCTATGAGCCAAATATAATTTATATGTATGTAATTGCATTCGTTTCGCGTGTCCGCTATTGCGATTGCATCTTCACATTCACGCAAGCCTTAATTGCTTGGCAATTAAAATAAAGTTTTGGTTAAATAGTTTTTGTTTACTTAAAAATTATTACTCAAGATTTTACTAAGCTTAAAAAACGATGCTTTATTTAAAATGTACTGGCTTATCTTTTTATACGTCTCGTAATCTACTTAGAAAGATGAAGGCTTAGTGAAAAACAAAATTTAAATTTAATCCATAACTGTCATATATAATCAAATGTGGTGGTTTGAAATTTCAATAAATAATCAGTAAAAATTTGTATACTACGCACAAAAAATATATATTTTTAAATTATTGCTACTAACCTTTTGAATCTATGTGAAGTAAAAACTCATAATAGCTTAGAATATTTTAACTATTTTTCCTTTTTTAGTCTCTTGCTGTACCTCACATAACAGAATAGGCACTAGTCAGTAAGAGTAAAATCTTTATTCCCTTAAGTAGACATTTTGAATCTACACTCAGACGTAAAGAAAGATGTAGAAAAGTTAACATTGTGTAAGCGAATATTAAATACAATGTTCAATTTGCTTTAAAATTTTTATCCATTAAACATATCTATTACGCAAATCACCTTCGAACCATAACAAAAAATCACGCTTTAGTAACTTTTTATAATATCTACAAAATAATTATTAGGTGCTTTATTTAACTTTTAAACAAAGTACATTTATTAAATTTTACTTTTCAAATCCATCAAACACGTAGATGCAAAAGAAATGATCAATTAAGAGAGTGAATTTATTTTTATTTAAAGTTTATTATTTTTATTCTAGGCATATTCGTATTTCACTGATTGAAGAAAAATAATCGAGAGCCAATCTAAACTTCAATAGGAATAGATATTTTCAATTAAAACCTTTAGCATGATTAAAAAAAAACGATAAAGTTCTCATTGTTTTGCTATTTATCAGATACCTATTGTAAGGTTGTTGCAATGGCTCCTGAGTAGAATTCGAAATTAATCTATTGTTTTGTTTGATAGCCTCACAATGATTTAAAACAATGGATTTATTTAATAATTGCGCAGAATAGATGATATTTTGACTTTTCAATGACATTTATCTTACCGTCTTTTCAAAGTCTATTAAATAAATAATAAGAATTTTAAATAAAAATCTTAAATATAGAGAATTTCATAATTATGTTAAACAAATATTGAATTAAATAAAAAAGTAATTAACTTTTCTTATTAAATACAAGTTATAAAATTAAAATAGAAACATTTAAAACAAACAAACCTGTAAATAATAGGCACTATCGATAAATTTAGCACATTTATTGATAAAAATAAATTTATCAAAAGAACCTCTGTATATGATAAACAATCAACGCTACTTCGCACGGCCGCGTGCGCAAAAGGCTTTGGGCTACTAACTATAGTCATAGACCATGCCATTCTCTTGGTAATATTACCAGCCGTGGTGGTAACCGGTTAAACACGATGTAATTATAATGAAATATCTGTCGAAAAAGTAACATTAAAGTTTAGTTTATATAGAGAAATTACTTTTGTATTTGTTTGCGTACAATATTATGAATATTATAATTTAAATGTGGAAAATAAACCAATGCGCTCAAATAGATGCTGCTAAGTATATATTAGTTACCAAACTTATTAATGATTGATGATGTAACAGGAGAATCCAGTAAGAAGAAACTTTTTTTTGTTTAAAATATTTACCCTTCCTTACAAGTTATCACATTATTATTACATTTATCATCATTGTAACAAATTAATAATGTTTTTACTGTGATATATGTATACATTTTAAATATACGAAATGTTTTCTTTATAAATAAAGTTTTACTTACTCATTTTAAGTTCTTTTGCAATATTTAAAAACTCTTTCGTGACGCGACTAATTGCTCTAATGTAGCAGACCTAGATATTTCATATTCTTCTTATGTCTTGAAAAAAATAGTATCGGCAGATTGACAAAAAAGTATATACGTTTAAGGATTCCGTTGTCCATTGAAACGGGAAATTCCTTATTAATTAATCTGTTTCATAGTTATAATTTGTAATCACTTATGGTATTTAATACTTAGTTATTTTTAAAAGTTAAAATATTACTTAAGAGAATGTATTCCTTGAATCTGTAAGTCGAATAATACATTATATACATACATATGTATGTCTAATAGTTCCAGACAAAAATATGTTGTAAATATTAAGATATAATCAATAATAGTTTTGAACTCTATGGAATTTGTAAGACATAATATATTATTAAAAATGTGTTTTTGACTCAAATTCATACAATTCATGACAAATTAAAAGAGAAATAGTTAAAATAATTAATAAATATTAATTAACGTGTGTAGCAGTATAGTAGTAATTTGTAACAGAAAAATAAGTATTTAAAATTTTGTATATTCATAGTTTTAATTTAAATGTTTAAAGTTTCATTCATTTCACTGCAGAGAATATGTTACAAAGTGTTTGTGTAATTAATTTTAATAGCCAGTTATAAAGATTTTTTTTAAATAAAATAAGTTACTTATTATACATTGGGTATTTCCAAAATGTAATGTAATCCTTTGATGACGTCAAATAATAAATCTGATTACTGAATTGATATGTTTATTTATCTTTATTCTGTTAACTTTATACAAATCCGGATGGCAGTTTAAATATACGTATGTTTTCATTGCCAATTATGATTGTAGATATGTATATATATATATATATATATATATATATATATATATATATATATATATATATATATATATATATATATATATATATATATATATATATATATATATATATATATATATATATATATATATATATATATATATATATATATATATATATATATATATATATATTTATGTAGTTATTTCTATAATATCTAATCTAATCAATTTTTTAATATATTAATTTTATTTTCTTTTAAAATACCTTAACACACACATTGTTAACGATTATAGTTACACAGCAGCAGGTTGATAAATACAATATTTTATTTTACTATTTCATCATCATATTTTCGTGTATAGATGAATATAAACTAACATGACTTATGTATTTCAAGTTACAAACACTAACTAAATTGATACAAGTTGTGTATTGGTATATTGGGTTATTGGATATTGGCGCAAGTCTTTTACTCAACACGAACTTGTGTAAAACGAAGAAAAGAGTCTAGATTTTTCTTTTCATCATATCATGTATCATATTTAATAATTGATCAATATACCATAAACGAATAATGTGTTTATTTGGCGTTAACAAACAAAGCAAGTTTTATTATATAAGTACAACAATATTTAACCATAATTAATTATGATTTCATATTTATGCCAAAATAAGTTCTCTATATTGCTTTTATCATTATTTCAATGAATTAACATGTACCGAATATTCACATATTTTTATAACAATTATTATTTAATAATCAAATAATTGTAATTAACATTTTAAATATAAATAAAATTCATTATTTTATAAGTGGTAGGAAGCACATAAGTAAAAAAATATATATTACTGGTTGTAACCAGAATGTTATATGAATATTCTTATAAGTAATAAATTATAATGAAATATTACACTGTATTACACAACAATAAACAAACAAATATATAAATATATATATATATATATATATATATATATATATATATATATATATATATATATATATATATATATATATATATATATATATATATATATATATATATATATATATATATATATATATATATATATATATATATATATATATATATATATATATATATATATATATATATATATATATATATATATATATATATATATATATATATATATATATATATATATATATATATATATATATATATACATATATATATACAAATATTAATAACTAATTTGCTTTCACTTTAGTCCTTCCTATCTAAAAATATTCCGCAGGCTGCGGGCAAATTGAAAAACGTGTTAACCAAAGTGCTTTATTTTAAAAGCATATACGTTTATTGTTGTGTAATACAGTGTAATATTTCATTATAATTTATTACTTATAAGAATATTCATATAACATTCTGGTTACAACCAGTAATATATATTTTTTTACTTATGTGCTTCCTACCACTTATAAAATAATGAATTTTATTTATATTTAAAATGTTAATTACAATTATTTGATTATTAAATAATAATTGTTATAAAAATATGTGAATATTCGGTACATGTTAATTCATTGAAATAATGATAAAAGCAATATAGAGAACTTATTTTGGCATAAATATGAAATCATAATTAATTATGGTTAAATATTGTTGTACTTATATAATAAAACTTGCTTTGTTTGTTAACGCCAAATAAACACATTATTCGTTTATGGTATATTGATCAATTATTAAATATGATACATTTTATAATCTGGAAATGTTATTGAAAATGTCTCTAAAAACAAAATTTGTATATCAGGTTCACACTTTATCGCGTGAAAAGAAAAATCTAGACTCTTTTCTTCGTTTTACACAAGTTCGTGTTGAGTAAAAGACTTGCGCCAATATCCAATAACCCAATATACCAATACACAACTTGTATCAATTTAGTTAGTGTTTGTAACTTGAAATACATAAGTCATGTTAGTTTATATTCATCTATACACGAAAATATGATGATGAAATAGTAAAATAAAATATTGTATTTATCAACCTGCTGCTGTGTAACTATAATCGTTAACAATGTGTGTGTTAAGGTATTTTAAAGGAAAATAAAATTAATGTATTATGAACTCTCAAAATATATTAAAAACTTGATTAGATTAGATATTATAGAAATAACCTAAGCAGTTAAATGTAATGTATACAAAACAGAAATACAAATATGACAACAAAAGGGGTAGTTTTGCTTTTATCTTGCTCGGTTTATCCGTGACCTCATGGAGTTAAGCGAACAGGGCACACAATACGAGAAGTTTCCAAATAAAGCCGGCTACTACATGCTAATGGTCAAAGCCTAGTGACAAACTTTAGCGGCATAGATCAACCAACCCTGTTAGGCTAAACTCCGATTTTAGACTCGAAATTATAGGGAATAGAAATATTTGACCTAGTTCAAATAGTCAGTAGTCAGTCAGTTCAAGTAGTCAGTATATTTGTCAGGTAACTATACGAAAATTTATAGTATTATCATTTCTAATGTATAAGTAAAATATTTTGACCTAATTCTTGACACCATGCCATAAGAAGGCCAGGGCCATAGGAATTATAGAAGCGATAGAAACCTCAATTTACTGTGGGGCCAAGCGCTCCGTTGAGTCCTCTCACCTAACATGCAATATCTTGATATGGGGACGGAGTATTAATAGTAGGTTCCCCTGGTAATTAGTAAAGTAAGTAATTTTCATATATTATAATAATTGTGCAAACCCCTTTCAGTCCGATTTAAGTAAGAAAAACACCATTTAGAGGTACCTTAACTACGTTAAAATGCTCTACATTTAGTATATATATGAGCCCACGTGGTATATGAAATGACTAAACAATTAGATAATACAGTTAGTATCTACCTTAATGTAAAATAATATTTATTATACACCAATTACAACACACAACCGATGTTACTCATAAAATACTCTTGACTATGCGTCTTTTTACTGAACAGAACTCGAATAGAGCAGAAGTCAGCAGGATCGAGCATTACCTATCGATTACCTGTCGATTAATTGTCTAAGAATTTAGATTTATTATCATATATTTTTCATGGTTATATCCAAATTTGCAATATCTGTAATATTGGAAATTTGGATATTTTTAAGATTGTTATTACGAATAACACTTTTTACAATATTATATATAAGTCAGATACTACACAGTATCGCTACAATATTAGCCACTTACGCAATTTTTGCTAATTGAATTTATTAATTTTTATACAATAACTTTACTATTAATTATTCATTAAGATAAATTAACAATATGAGACAAAAGCCTCATATAACAACATCTGGTTTTCCCAAGTTCATATAGTTGAGTCATGTTTATACGAAAATTAAATTACAATTACGTGAGATAATTCCAGTAAATTCTAGTAGTCTAGGAGTAAATGAGTAATATAGTGAGAATTCAGAAATAATGTAATCTTTATTGTAAAAGTGTGTCTTGATTACAAGTGTAGGGTGTGAATAATATAATGTGATTGTGAAGATATATTTAAATACATTTAATTTGAACGAATATTTTTTCGGTTTGTTTATAAAATATATATGTTAATATGACAAATAATCCTTTTAAAGGCACTGGAAAGTATAGCTATCTAATTACAAACGATTGCAATACCTTTAATATGTATTTAAATCGATTAAACAAAGATACACGTCAAAAGCAAGGCGAAAGACTTTTTTTTTTCATTTGGTTTACAATAATTATATCAGTCACAAAATACAATTATTTAAATTTAACTACAATATTACTAATATTAAATAAAAATACCAATATAAATTCAGTGTAATAAAACTGAAACATTCTTGAAGCTTTTCAACAAATGCTTAGTTTTTCAAAATGGTATACCATATAATATAAAAATATGACAAATGTCGTTTACGAGTATATTACATTTTTGTGCTCTAATGAAATATTCTTAATATTTATTTTTAGTTCAATAAAGCTAGTCTAGACCACTTTTATACAACAGTGTCCTGTTGTTTAAAAGTGATTTTACTTTTTAAGGGAAAGGTAAACTGAAGATGAAAAATTTCAAATATAAATGATATATACAATGTGTTACTGTAAGCACGATGGTTGTGGGTTCGATGCCCCCTGTGGAAAATAAGAAAAAAAATTACTTTCCTTATCAATTTTCTTTCACGTTGTATCTCGTATACAGCGGGATAGGGAGACGAAACCCTACACAGAAGGAACCTAGTATTAAGAGTCTACGTACGAGGCATTGCGTGTTGAGCGGTGAAACTTAACAAAACGCTTTTACGTTCTTTCCTGAGCCGAGACAATAAAATAATTCATTATCTTTACAAACCATCTCTTCAATTCACAAACCATCGTTTTTACAAAGAGTGCCTCAGAAGAACAGAGCCTCTCTGTATACGCTACGTATAACACTAAGAAACAATTCAAGGTAAGTCTGATATAAAGACATACAACAGTTTCCGTATATTATAATCGCTGCTGCAAAATCAAGAAGTTTAACGCGAATTACTTTAGCTTCAACAGCGCAGTTAGTGTAGCTATTTGAATTTCAATTCGTCTTGCCGATTAAACTCCAGAGTTGAGAACTAAATCTAGCCCTGTTAGTTATAATTTAATATGTTTGACTAAAATTATTATATTGCTTGGTTTTCATTACAATATCTATATTAAAAAAATATTGTATATGTTCATTAATATTTATTATGTTAAAATAATTTGCTCGCTCTTACATTAATTTGATGCAATGCTTACTTTAGTTTGTCTTTTTTAGCTTCACGGTATAGTTTTTTCTAGTTTTTTCTATTGTATCAGTGGCTAATTTAAAACAAAGTAAATAGCTTTGCGCTGTATAACGTACATATCTGGATAGGTAGTAAGCCGGCGACAGAAGTAGCCTAGTGTTAAGGCACTACCGTCGAAGTAATGCCTCTTGAGTGGCAGAACTCAGAAACGTTATATTTGTAAATCTTAAATGTTAAATAATAAAATATAACAAAAAGTGCCTGACATTTAACATCTTATTTTAATAAACTATGTGAACACAGTGAGATAAAATTATTCATAAAATATTTGAACTTGGCTGCCGTCTCATTTCACATACAAAAATATATTGGTTATGTTTTGCTCCGTACATATGAGCAAAAATTTTCCATTTGACGTATCAGCGTAAAAACCGTTGGCATTCTCTCAAAGATAGTAAATAGTAAACATTTAGATTTTTTTTAGCTTCACGCTTTATCCCGCACCTGGCAGGGTAGGCAGAGGGAACTGCAGGGACCGTGGGAACCTATGGTTAAGACACTCAGTTGCTTAGCCCCTGCTTTCTCCGTCCCCGCTTTCCGCCGTTTTCGAGGCATTGCGTGTTGAGTGGCGGAACTCTACACCACGCTTTGGCTAGTTTACCAGAGCGAAGAAAATGGAAATAGAAAAGTCCATCTTCCCCGACTGGGGATCGAACTCATTAATGTCGTTACTTGTATCATGCGTAGATACTTTTTATTTATTTTTCACTATGTTATACAGCATCTAGGCGACACAATTAGTAAAAAAATAAAATAACATAAAACCATAAAATATTTCCAGAAGGTCGAGATTTTTGGCTACGTGAACAATTAACTGTGTTCGTTGCCCTGTTCGTTTTCATTGAGTAACTTCATATCAACAACACCATATAGTTCAAACTGTATTTAGTGTTAATTTTGATCAAAGTAAATTTTGTCAATATGTAAAACCAATTAATCAAAACAATTATTCTAAAGCTAATTAGATTACGCCTTTTAAACTTTGTACCGTCACTGTGGAAAAAAATTTAACATTAGCTCAGCAACGCTTCTACCTCTAGATTTATTACCAAGGCGCGATTTTTTCACTACTCGCAGTGACTACCAAATTTCAATTCCACAAAAATGCAGGAATCAAAAAATCCAGTCACCCAGGATTCCTCTTCGTAATTAATTTTTGAAATGAGTAAGTTAAAATTGATAATTTTATATGAATATAAAATATAAACTATAACACTATTGAACACGTAACACATTTTCATTAAAACGTCATAAAAGATTTTACGAAGAGAAATAATATTGTTAAATTTTAACCAATCAACACAAAAATATATATCCGAATATATATATATATATATATATATATATATATATATATATATATATATATATATATATATATATATATATATATATATATATATATATATATATATATATATATATATATATATATATATATATATATATATATATATATATATATATATATATATATATATATATATATATATATATATTTATATATATATTTATATATATATATATATATATATATATATATATATATATATATATATATATATATATATATATATATATATATATATATATATATATATATATATATATATATATATATATATATATATATATATATATATATATATATATATATATATATATATATATATATATATATATATATATATATACGAGGTGTGTTCAAAAAGTATCGCGAATTTTGTGTTTTTTCAAAAATTATTTATTTATTCATGAATATCTATTTTGTCCCCTTCAAAGTAATCCCCATGAGATATTATACACTTGTGCCAACGGTTTTTCCAATCTTCGAAGCACTTCAAAAAATCATTTTTTTTTTATCTTGTTCAGCTCCTCCTTCGATGCCGTCTTTATCTCGTCAAGTGTAGCATAACGTCGTCCTTTCATGGGCCTCTTCAGTTTAGGGAACAAGAAAAAGTCACAGGGGGCCAGATCTGGGGAATACGGTGGCTGCGGCATCATTAGTGTGTTGTTTTTGGCCAAAAAGTCGCGCACAAGCAACGATGTGTGAGCAGGGGCGTTATCGTGGTGCAAAAGCCAATTTTTGTTCTTCCACAAAACCGGGCGTTTCTGGCGGATTGCTTCGCGCAAATTGCGCATAACTTGCAGGTAATAAACCTTATTGACCGTTCTACCCTGTGGCAAGAACTCATGATGCACCACGCCCCTGCAATCGAAGAAAACTGTCAGCAAAACTTTCACATTCGACCGAACTTGGCGCGCTTTTTTCGGTCTTGGTTCGTGCGGCAGCTTCCATTGAGATGATTGAGCTTTGGTTTCCACGTCATAACCATAAACCCACGATTCGTCACCAGTTATGACCCTCTGGAGCAAATTTGGGTCGTCGCGGACAGAGTCCAACATCTCATTAGCAATGTTCATGCGATGCTGTTTTTGGTCGCAATTGAGCAATTTTGGTACGAATTTCGCGGCGACCCGTCTCATGCCCAAATCATTGATAAAAATCGAATGGCACGAGCCAATCGATATGTCTAGGTCCTCAGCAACTTCTCTAATGGTGATTCGACGATTGGCCAATACCATTTTCTCCACTTCATTAATTTTTTCGTCTGTTGTTGAAGTGCTCGGGCGTCCGGCACGCTCTTCGTCGTTCACATCTTCTCGGCCTTCTGAGAACATTTTGTACCACCGATAAACGTTGCTTCGGTCCAAGGTAGCTTCTCCGTATGCCACAGTCAACATTCGGAATGCATCCGCGCACTTAATTTCGTTTTTCACACAAAATTTGATACACGTTCTTTGATCCATTTTTTTGAATGG
>JAZFAU010000149.1:3785000-3881486 GCA_037178615.1 Dione vanillae
AATGTTGAAGGAAGGTGCATACCTTTCTTCAACGACATTGCGTTCTCAAAAATCGTTAGACTATCGTTCCGACCTCTCTCTCTCTCTCTCTCAAAAAAAAAAAAAAAAAAATAATATATATATATATATATATATATATATATATATATATATATATATATATATATATATATATATATATATATATATATATATATATATATATATATATATATATATATATATATATATATATATATATATATATATATATATATATATATATATATATATATATATATATATATATATATATATATATATATATATATATATATATATATATATATATATATATATTATCATTAAATATTAAGTACCTTTAAAAAATAGTAATGTTATGTACTAAATACGACTGATAATTGACCTGGTTGGCAGCAAATAAAAATTAAAAAACAATACGTGAATATGAACAATATAATAGCTTAACACAAAGTTATTTTTGTAAATGTCTACTACTTGCGGTAGCCTTAACCTATACTGAGATAAATATATATCAGCGATAATTCTTGTTATAACCCAAAACGTAACAAAATAATATTTTAAGCACGTTTTTCTTAGAACGTATAATATCTGGATCATTCACAAAAATAATATGAAATTACATTCTTTTACAAAGTTTTCAAATATATCTTAATTGAATAAACGTAACATCATGATTTAATATATTGTTTACAAAAAAAATTGGACCACAAAAGACAAACAGGTGTCACGTAAACTAGACATCTCTTGCATGAATCAAAAAATAAATTGAAACAACCCTCAAAAACCACTTTTGGACTTTACAAAAGCAGAGCATTTTAAAGGATACAATCCCAGAATACGTAGTATAATTAGCAACATTAAAGTTTACAATATATAAGCAAAAAAAAACTTTCAGTCAAGTGATTTTTTACGTTTTTTTGATAATAGCTATATGATAGCATAAGTTATCTAACAAATCCCTCAAACAAAATAATTATTTATTACACACACATTGTATTTAATAATATAATTGCATTCAATTTCAATGTTTCATAGTGCTAGTTTCAACATTTAGTAAATTATTTTTTTATTTTTTTTTATTTATTTATTTATTTAAGCATCTTTGGCCCATTATGTTAGTAACAGCTTCCTTATACCTATGTTAGTAACAATTTAGTTTAAACCAAATAATAAAATAAAATAAATTATATTTTATAGAACTGACTATACGACATTAATAAGATAACATTACACTTAAAAAGTGCCTAAATAACCAAGTGTGTAATCAGCTTAATAGAAAATGTTATTTATATAGATACTTTGTAAATGACTCAAATTCAAAATGTCGTAAATTACCATCATAGCTCGCTAACATTGTACTATCGTCGTACTTACTATATCGAATAGTTGGCTGTAAGATATCACTTGTAGAAATTGCACATAATGACCCTGAGCTTAAAATATTAACAAACAATAACAATATTTTGAAAAATACACGCAATTTACAACTCACTCTACTGTAAAGTTGCTATTTTTTTTATATCAAACTTTTGTAATAATCATTATATCCCACAAATTATTCAATCATAATTTTAGTCGAGTTACCTAGGTAAAGTACATTAGTAAAGCAAATATTTTAACATACAATATTCGCAATTACTCGCTAAATATTCCCTAGTATACCTTCCTCGCAGTCAGCGAAATGTATCCCAAAGAGGTGTTCATCTTACTGAAACAGTCGACATCCCAGCATCAGAGAGTATAACAGTATCAATACAGCAAGTGAAATATTTGTGGCATTTATTTGCAAAACCTTTAATAAATAAAAGAAAAATATTAAAAGATGTTGGATATTTTGAATATTTAGGGAATTAAATTGATAACCGCAATTCACTGACGGTTGGTAATAAATATTGAAAATAAAACGTTTATAGGTCCATTTGTAAGTAATTTAGTCGATCCATTACGTTCCGTTAAAATGCTAAGTATGAAAATATTGGCCGTTTACGTTTTTGTGATGTAAATGTTTCGAGCTTTACAGCTTTTATATGATAAAATTATTGGAATTTTAAGTATTTTTTTTTCTGTTTATTAAATTTTGAGTAAGACTTTTGAGTGAGAATATTTACAAAGCCATGATTGTTACTCATACAGGAAGATAGGTATTGTTGAATTCTTGTTTTGTTCCTTATATGTTATACTTCTACCTTAATGAAAAAAAAACAATAGAATACCTAATTGTCTTTACAATGGACGATTGCGCAAGTTCAAAATTTTGGTCATAGCTATTTAGGTAGCTCATATACAAATTTTAAATTCGTTTAGAATTGTAAAATTTAATTTTAAATAATCATATAACATGTCTTATATAAATTTGCTGAGTGAAGTTTGCTTTATAATTTTTTAAGATAAAGACAAATGTTGGTACAAAGTAAAGGGACCAGAAAAGTTTCAAACAAAAACTCCTTAAAACATTTCTAAGTGGATTTGTTTCGACTTTTCTTTATTGCCAAGCAAAGTTGGGGAACTTAAAATATAAATAATAATTTTACAACTTTATAGTTCAATAAATTAATACATTTCTATTTAACATACTATTTGTTTTACTCTTAGTTGTTAAATCTACGCTCAAACGTATATATTTCATAAATATAAAATTTGTTATAATTTACTAAAATGTATGTAAAACAGAAGCAATAACCATATAGCTTTTAAATAAGACATAATTATGAGTATTCTAATTTTGGTTTTAGCTTCACGCTTTATCCTGCACGGCAGGATAGACAGAGGGAACTGCAGGAACAATACGAACTTAGTGTTAAGACACTCCGTTGCATGAGTCTCTGCTTTTTTCCGTCCCCACTTCTTCTTTAATCTAATTATAAAAGTTGTAAGTAGAACGGCATACGTTCTATTGTGTTCAAAATGTTCTGAACTTTAATGAATTCTTCCTTTCTAACGCTTTTAAGCTGGAGGCTTTCAAAAGTCTTATATTAAATAATATAATCTGACTTTATCCTTAATATAGATGTTAAGAACATTTAACTCTTATATTTTGTAAAGTAGCCTGCTATTATTTTAATGTAAATATGTTTGAAAATATGTATTATATTTTAATTGCAAATATAAAATATAAAAAATGTTAAAAAAGTCTTAAGATTATAATTATACATTTTACATAATTTATTTTTCTCATATATTTACAAAATATATGAAAAATTCAAAAAAAATAAGCAACCATCATACAATATAATTTTAATTAAGAGAGGTTGTATATTTTTAGTTCAAAATGTATTTTCATAGAAATCATAATTGTTATTTTGCACGTGAGAGATAAAAGTGGTAAACAGTTGGTCTTAAAGAACTTAATACCGATGTTGCTGAATGAAGTAACGTAAGAAGCATAAGGGACTCTACTTCAAGAGGATATAATTAATTTTTTTATACAAGTAGTAGTTACATACGAGTTTAAAACATCAATCCGGGTCATCTTTCTTTGTTACACTATTGTATTTTTCCTTATTTTGTTTTATACAAAACATATTGTTTTGACATAGCAAAATAATAATAAGAGTGCGATGAATAGTTAACAAAATTCTAACGAACATATGTGTATTTTTCATTTCTATTATAGAAAGGGTTAATATATTCTAACATACAACTCGTAACGATCAACACCAGTTAACGCACACAACGCATCGCTGAAAGCTTTGATTTAAACAATGGATGAATATATCCGGAAATAAGATCGAATTACATATTTTATCCAACGAAATATCGAATTAATCTTTCTAAATTCAACCATCTGTATGAGTTTGTGAAACAATAGATATTTGTACAAAGAAATTCAATGAATATGTCAAATATAATTTGAATATCTAAATTTCATTTCTTTTTAATTTGTACCTAATATTTTTTATAACGTTAACGGTATCAACTCTATTAGTTGACTGAGTATTTTAAATACTTATTAACCACCATTGATAATAAATAATCATAAATTACCATTACATAATTAGTATTATCATGATTAATTCTTCTATTCTTACCAGAGCAAAAATTTCTAAAGTTAGAATCGAACCCAATTACCAATGGCCCCATTAACCAGCCAGACGATTTGTCCCTGAACTTCGACGGTTACATTTCTTAGACAAAATTTAACTAAAAAAGTGATAAAATAAACAAAGTGACTAGGTATTATCATTTATCAATATCTTGGTATTATCATTTATCGATGCGGTAATGGAAATCATTAAACATTCGAATTCTAGTTGAGCGCAATCGAATGGGCCAGAAAATCGAATATCTCCAAATCAAATATACACAGACTATATTCGTTTAATTGCGTTCTTGTGCAGACTTGTGTTTGGTGAATTATTCTTACACTGTTAAGTTACCAACGAGCATAATAATGACGTAATTTATTTTTTTATTGTAAACGAACATTGTAAATATAGAAGTTAGGAATATTTCGCGAATTCTCCGATTTAGTAGTAAGCATTTACACTATAATAAATAGTAAACCAATTTCTTGAAGAATCCTCCTTTAAATGATGTTATTGCATGTATCCGAAGAAATTTAGAAATAGAACAGACGAAAAACACTTCCATTTGTATAATAAAAACGGAAGCTTTAAATTTAAGAATAATTTATAAAAGAATTTGTAAGTATTTAAATGAAAATGTAAAAATATTAAAGTAATAAGACACAATCTCAACTAAGCTATTCCATGTGAGTATCAGTTTCTCATTATGTTTGGTAACGACTTTGAACGTCCAGGATTTTGATTTGCTTTGACGTTCTCTTTATGTAAATAAAAGAGGCTTTAATTACAAAAAAAAAAACAAAAAAGCTTTTTTTTTGTTATATAAAATATTTTTAAGAAATTACTTTTAATAATACATTTAAATAAGGAGTCTTCTCTTAACTACAATTATATATCAGAATTCTATTGCTTTAAATCAATTTATCTACTTCAAGGAAATACAAAATGTAATAAGAGTTATGTCTTTTTCCGGAGGGTTAAATTTAGTCTTCAGAACGCTCCGCAACAAAGTGCAATATTTTAAAATCTTTTCTAAAGCTCGTGAATTGCTAAAATAAATCATAGGCAAGTTGGCGTATTTACCATCCACCGCTTACTGCTTCAGTGAATTTTACCATTTTTTGACTTTATTCATTGTATTCTTTGTCCGTCAAAGTAATCCGCGTAGAAAACTCCGTTTTCCTTTAAATTTCACTACAAGATTTTTTACTTATTGATTCATTTTTCCTTTATTTTATTACTGTTTAAATTGATATTTTTAGGGTTCCATACCTCATTATTTTTACTGTTAAAAAATACGTTTAGAAAACTATCTAACTAAGTATCTTCTCGTCCAAAATACCTCAGTGCCTCAAGATGAAAATCTATAACCAATGCGTATTACCAGTGATGACTTACGGCACAGAAACGTGGTCTCTTACTATAGGCCTCATAAGGTCGCTCAACGAGCTATAGAGAGGGCTATGCTCGGTATTTCTTTGCGAGATCGCAACGAGATGGATGGAATGGCCTCCTATCAGGTGGACGGACGACTTAGTCCGGGTTGCAGGCAGCCACTGGATGCGAATAGCACTAGACAGGGCGCACTGGAGGTCCCTGGGGGAGGCTAATGTTCGGCAGTAAACGTCCTACGGCTGACATGATGGTGATGATGATACCTCAGTATGATAAAATGGAAAATAATTATAATTTGTTTTTCATATGCAATTTGGCGAATCAATCACGATAATTTTCTCAAAATTGTGTGGCGCTCTCAAGCTGAAGTCATTACCAAGCATTCAGGTGGTACTTCAGAACACACAAAATTACAAAAATCAAATTAGTACAAAAACAAAAGATTATTATTTATGCCTAATTTTGTATATTTCTGCTTAAAATAACATATTTCAAATAAACTCTCCATATACTGTAACACAAAGTATAAAAGTGTAAATGTAAAGCTTAGGTGTTTAAAATATAAGATAGCTATGAATCAAGTGAAACCTCCGATTCATCTTCCTTGCCTTGCTCGACTTACACTTTACACTTGGCTTGGTTTTCTGGACCCATTGATCTTAGTCGCAACATATATATCAATATGTTTCGAAAACATATGTAAATTTTAAAGGGATTCAAATAAACTAACGTAGGCTAAAACAAATATCCATCTAGAATTTGTTTATATAGAAATTGTTCAAGTTACTTAATTTTTATTAAATAATTCATTCTTCATTATATTATTTGTTATAAATAATAACTTATCACTTCAAAATAGAAATAAAATGTGCCCGATTGTGTCGTACCTTCATTCAATACGCTACATATTGTCTCTCATTTGGGCATAAGGAGATGAATGGAATGTTTATTATTTAGCTTTTGTTAGTTATAAAAATATAATAAAAGTGTAGATATAAAAATATATTCGGTGATTTTAGTGTTAAAAAATATAGTTAATTTAAACACAATAATTGTGTATTATTATGGTAATTTTAATCTCACAGTAAAAGCACATTAATTTTAAAGTTTTCTAACAAGCTTTCATTGTACATGATCAAATATTATCATTTTTACACAAATATTTGTTTTAATTTTATGAAGAAAATAATTGTTACATTTTAAACAAACATGTCCAATTGTTTTGTTGATAATATCTAATGTTCCTAAAAATGGAATGGTGGAATTCTGCTATTTACCATGTAAAAGCTTAATATTCTAAATCTGTGGAAAAAAGAATAAAAGGCCCGAAACTAGAAAACAGAGTATATTGAAACAAGTCTTTCTGCCTACTACTATGCAAAAAAAATGCATGGCCATGATGATAGCATTTAAAGCGTCATGACCGTTTCGACTGAATATTTATTAGTAAAATAATATTTTTAAATTATGCGTTTGTATGTTCATACAAAAGAAACAGTAGAAAATGTAAATTATTATTATTTTTGTTAATATTAATAATTTATTCGTATATTTAATTTTCAGCTATCGTCCTGACAAGTTGACGGAAAGCGATAAACGGAGTGTCTCGTCACTGGATGCCTTCAAAGTTCCCTGCTATACGTAATCTGTTTTCTGTTATATGGAACTGCTTTTAATTTTATTAATTTTTAACTTTTATATATCTCAGATCCATAGTGTGATAAAAGAGTGCTTTCGGTAAAGCTTCTTTAAGCATAACAAATACCATGAAGTTTAAAATATGTTTGCGTAAGTCTTTGGAGTCTGAAACGAACTATTTAATCTTTATAAATTTTTAAGCATTATTTTAAAGCATTCAAATAACATGAAACGAAAAAACAAATATCTGATTTAAATCAACAGAAATGCAAAATGTGCTTTACCTTGAGACTACTTCCGACAACTTACATACCACAACATACTACTAACTAACTATATACTACTACTTCTATAGTAACACAAAGTAGTCTACTTTCATGACTCGAAGGTAGACAGTCTGATATAAAACCCAGCTTTAGTTAAGTACTCAACGTGTCAACTCTTCGACCTTAATATAGCAAAAGTTATGTTGGGAAAAATTTTAACTAAAAAAACATTTTATTTATCAATATAAAACTTAATATGCATGCAAAACTTAATATGCCGTCTTGGCGCAGAAGCGCAACGTGTGCCTGTAACGCGAAGGTTTCTGGGTTCGATCCCCAGTCGGAGAAGATGGATTTTTCTAATTCCATTTTCCACCACTCAACACGCAATGCCTCGAAAATGGCGGAAAACGGGACGGAGAAAGCAGGGACTAAGTAACGGAGTGTCTTAACACTAGGTTCCCACTGTCAAAAAAAATGCATATTGTATTGTTTAAACTACTTACACTAGATAAATGAATGTTTTTCAAAAAGTAACAAAGTGGTCGTGGTCTCTCACTAATTTATTTAATAATAAATGTTTTATCTTATATTTAATTCTATGTACGATCTTACATTATGGTATACATGACTAACTATCTTCGGCGTACGCTTTGATGTTTTGTTCGCAACAATTTGTTTGCAAAATAAAAATAATTATTTTCCTACAACACTTAAAAGTTAACTAACATAGAGTTTACATGGTGAATATAGTGACAAACATTACAAAATTTAATGTATAATTTAAAATTGTGAGTTGCATCAAAAATTTCAAAGCTGCAGTTACTATTGATTGATTATGTTCCTATTCTCCTGATATATCATTTTAATATAGTCATATAAATTTGCAAAAGTGAATATATACCGGAGTGTAATAACAACATTATCTTATCAATTCAACGACACTCCCCCACAGAGTCCTTACATCGAATTTCAATTCGAAGCAACAATATCACAATAAGTAAGAATACCGTTTGAAGTTCCTCCATTTATGTACTATTACATAGACTATGTGTACTTGTTTAAAGAAATACAAACTCTTTTCAGTTGACATTTCTATCTAATTTAATATCGAAACTTGTTTAACCACATATATACAGGAACATACCAAAGTCATTATTTATTAAAATAATTTAATTAAATAAAAAAGTTTTTTCCTTTAGAGCATTTGAACTTCAGAAAAGTTTTTATATTGCCTCTAGTGGCATTTCGTCTTGCAGTGCTAATGTTATACATTAAAATATGTAAAAATTAAATAATTCTAAAAGAAAAGAAATAAAAATGACTTTTTGTATTAGAATAACTAATTTCATGTAAGAACAAACTCAATATTTAAAGAAAGACTACTAAATTAATAGTTTAAGTAATTAGTAGGAATTAATACCATAATAAGAGGAATTAATATAAGTTTTACCGATTAAAACCAAAATCTCCTTAGCTCACACTCTTCTCCTTCCAATCCTTGACTATGCTGATTCCTGCTATCTCGACTTATCTCAATAGCTGCTTAATAAACTTGAGCGTCTGCAAAATCTTATAATAAGATTTATTTTTGGACTGAGAAAGTACGACCATGTGTCGCAGTTTCGCAGCCAACTAAAGTGGCTGACGATAAAACACAGACGCAACTTACATTCCCTCACTCTCCTTTATACCATCCTCTATCATCCTGTTACTCCTTTATACCTCAAGGAACGCTTCAAGCTCTTGGGGTCAAGTGCCACTCACTCTCAACACCTTCGTTCCCGTACTAACAACATCCTAGAGATACCTTTGTGCCGTACAAAATGCTATGGCGACTCTTTTACTGTTAAGACAGTAAAACTTTGGAATGAGCTGCCACTCAAAGTAAGACAGTCCCAATCTGTAGCGATATTTAAACGCCGTCTCAAACAACACTATCTAGAATTATCTATAAGCTGATAATCTCATATTTATTCTACATATATCCTGTTTGTATGTCCTATGTAACTTTCTTATGTAAATTTGTGTAAATATGTATATGTATGTATGTATATATGTATATGTATGTATTTATATATGTATTTGTGTGTATGTATATATGTATGTGTATGTTTGTATATATGTATATGTATGTATTTATTTGTGTGTACATGTCTGTATGTATGTAAATAATTTAATAGATGTAACGCAATACTTTTTGCACCTTTCTGGATGTTTTTTTCATGAATTTTATTTCATTAAATATAATGGTTGCCTGTAAGAGATCGCTTACAGCGATAAGGCCGCCATTGCACATAATTTTTTTTTTTTTTTTATTCTAATAATTTACATCATATCCCTAAGAAGATTTCGTATTCATACACATCTATTTAATTAGTTAATTCTATACCCATATGCAAAACAACAAGTAGTTGTACTTTCGTAAATAGATAATTATATCTACTGATATGGACAGCTGTAGTTTTTTCAAGAAATATCTGTACAAAGTTTGAACCTGCAAACTAGCTTAGTAGACAGAAACCACTCGACACCAGAATATACTATGGATTGAATAAAATTGAATAACTTTATTAACCGCTTAGCTTTTCAATCAATATTTTAATATTCAAATTGGATCGGAGTAAATGAAAAAATGCTTTAACCAAATTTAGCATAGCGTCGTGTTAAAATATTTATGATTTTATTTAAATACGAAAGGGCTTCGTTTTTTTTTCCTTCGATTAATTTGTTTTAGACCGATTATTAGAAATAAATTATGATATTTTTGTTTCTATCATTATTTTTATAAAAACCAAATTATCTTTTTTTTAATAAATATGAAGAATGTGAAATATTTTTGTTAACGTTTGTGAAAAAAGGAATAATATAAATATACGTATACTTTAATATGGCTGCCGTAGCACTGTGTCGTTGAAAGTGAAATGACGTACGACTGACATAGCTACTTTTATAAATATAATATAGACAGGCTTTATTATGTTTAATAAAAAATTGAATAATTCTCAACATATATATAGAATATGATTAAAGTAACCACTTTTATTGTCTCTTTTAATCATTTATACCACCTTTTTTAAATATAACATGTTTTCTTGTGGCTTCCTATGAGATATACATTATCGCTCAGTGGGAATAGTATTTATACTGGAACTCGTGAAATTTTATAACTAAAATCAGTTCTAATGAGTTATATTTGATGTGCCATAGTATAAAAAAACTTACTATCTTCTGTGTTAAAGATAACTGTAAACCAGTTACCTTTACCAGTTATCTTTCTCTCTTTTTGAAAATATTTAGTTTAAAGTTAAAAATGTTGAGTCACATTTTCAATTTTAATACGAAAAATAAAAAACATAAAATTGGTGTAAGTACAATTTTTTCTTACAATTTAAATGATGAGAGAAAATAATTTAAAATAGTTCAATGAATATCTCAGGTTTTTGTAGTTTATTTACCTTCCTTAACATTTCGTTGATGCTATTAAACAATCAAGTAACAGTGTTAGAATAGAACTACAATAGAGTATACATATAACATATGTATATTGTACTTTTGTAATGCATTATTCATATGAGTAACTAGTTGTAAAAGGGGAAAGAAATATAATATTTGCTCACTTTATGTATTTAAAATTTGTTACTTTGTGTATTATTTGTATATTATTTCTTTTAATATTTTACTTAAGAAAATTTATTTAATTTTAGCTTATTTCAGTGAGTTTTTAGCCAGAATAGTATTTTTAAACACGTACTTGCTCAATGCATATGTGATATAAATTGCAATAGCGTAAACGGCAGTTAAAATAATAAATCTACATTCATTATTATCGGTGAGGCAATTGTAAGTAATAATATAGCGATAACACCCATAAAATTATAGTCAGTCATACAAAACCACACACATACGTTGCATATTGTGGCATAATGTGGCGCACTTGGACAGATTTATTGAACGAGCTTGACATGACAAATTGTACTGTAACATTCATATGGCAACATTTTTACCATTTGATTTTTTGTATTGCACAGAGTTATTTAGTACATCATGGTAAACGAAATTGTTGTTATTTTTTTTATTTGATTACTTAATAGGTTAACAATTTAAATTCAATTTTAAATTTATTTAATTCCGAAACAACCACCTACTTAGATATATTTTTATTAGTTAAGAAAAATATCTTGCAAAATCTTAAAACAATGAAACGTCACAGTTCTGATTGTTTTTACTTACGTACAATATTCTTTTAAATAACCTTTAACGGGATACTTTTATAACAATCAACAACCAGATAACAACCAGATACATGAAGCATATATCGTTGTTGTCCAAAAACCACAGCGGCTGAATGTTAGAAAATTAATTGCTATATAAATTAAATGTTAAAAGTTATTACATGTCAAATGGTTTCATGACATTAATTCAGCGTACAGCAATCATACATATTATTATTACAAAAAGCCTTAAGAACCTTTTCAATACTCTATTATCTTTTTTGATAAAATAACGTCTGAAAAAACATAAAATTTTTGTACAATTTTGGATAAAGAAGTCCAATTTCAATTTATTTACACATATATTTGTAAGCTTTTTTCAAACTTATTGCAACGCTCTATGTCAAGCTCTAGGCTATCTTTCAATTCTGGAAGACAATACTCGCGTAACTCGTTAAATAGAAGTAATAAATTATAGAGATTTTAACCTTTTGCTAGTTTCCTTATTCTGACAATAGGAAAGTTAGCGGACAATACTGTTTAAGGTAGAAGGGCAAAAAAAAGAAAATTTATTTATAACGCCATATAGCACAATTGAAATTTAAAAACATTTGTTTAATAAAAGTATTTATCTTGATCTTTTACGTTTTTATAATGTCTTTATAGTTAAAATTATTTATTCCTTTATTCAGGAATAAAAATATATAATATATTTATATATAATTTTTTAGTTCCTGGTAAACAGTTCTTGGAATTCTATCTTTGAGTTAAATATCAAAATCGGTGGTTGTTTCACAAATGTGTCTTAATAATAAAATTAAGACAATTATAAACTACCAGAAAATAATCAATGTTTTCAGTTATAAATTCAATCTTTTTAGGAGTCTGTTACAAGTCTATCATCATGGCTGGGTAGGCAGAGAGAATCAAGCTAAGTTTTGTTTTTGGCTTTTATCCCTATGGCACATAACATGGTAGACAGAGGGAACTGCAGGAACCATGGAAAGACACTTCGTTGCTTAGTCCCTGCTTTTTCCGTCCGCCTTTTTCGAGGCATTGCGTGTTAAGTAGCGGAACTCAACGCCACGGTTTGCCTTGTTTCCCAGAACGAAGAAAATGGAAATAGAAAAATCTATCTTCCCCTAGTGGGGATCGAACCCACAAATCGTCGCGGTTACAGGTAGACGCTTTCGCCTCTGCGCCACGACGGTAGAGGCTTAGTGTCTTAGCAACGGAGTGTCTTACCGCTAGGTACCTGTGGTTCCTACAGTTCCCTCTGCCTACCCAGCCATGTGTGGGATAAAGTGTGAAGACATACAAAAAATTAGTTTATAATAGCGAAATAAATTGCGTGCGTACAAACTGATTTTTTGATCTCAATTTATACTTTATATTTTAAAAAAGAAAAATATGTTACATATTCGATAAATTAATTTGCAATAAAAATTATAAGATATTGAAAATTTATAATTGTTTATAGTACTATTTTTAAGTTTTATTTATAGATGTAAATTAGTATAAGGTTTACCAAAAGTGGACACACTGCCACTATAAATACGTACGACATTACGACAGTACGACATTATTGCATTTCATCTATACAAATTTTATGTCACCAAAGACACAACAAACTAAATTAAAAAATAAATAGTTTTTCAGTAGGTTAATTAGTCAAAATATGTAAAATGTCCACCTCCGTACTATTCAAAGCAATTTTTATCTTCGAGTGAAACTTGAATTCATTTCTATCACGCTTATAAACAGATATTTAACTATTTGTTTTAATTATATATGTATATTCCATCTTCTTCGCTCTGGCAAGTAGACAAAGCGCAGCGTTGAGTTCCACCCCTCAACACACAACAAAGGACTCAAACTAGTGTTCCCCCCTATATATATATATATATATATATATATATATATATATATATATATATATATATATATATATATATATATATATATATATATATATATATATATATATATATATATATATATATATATATATATATATATATATATATATATATATATATATATATATATATATATATATATATATATATATATATATATATATATATATATATATATATATATATATATATATATATATATATATATATATATATATATATATATATATATATATATATATATATATATATATATATATATATATATATATATATATATATATATATATATATATATATATATATATATATATATATATATATATATATATATATATATATATATATATATATATATATATATATATATACGCTTTATCCCGCACATGGCAGGGTAGGCAGAGGGAACTGCAGGAACCATATGAACCTAGTGTTAAGACACTCCGTTACTTAGTCCCTGCTTACTCCGTCCCCACTTTCCGCCGTTTTCGAGGCATTGCGTGTTGAGTGGCGGAACTCAACGCCGCGCTTTGCCTTAGATGCCAGAGCGAAGAAAATGGAAATAGAAAAATCCATCTTCTCCGACTGGGGATCGAACCCAGTAACCGTCGCGTTACAGGCAGACGTTGCGCCTCTGCGCCACGACGGTCCTCTTTACGACGTAATTTTATGATAGCATATTAGAAATGATCGGCCTCGTAGAAGGTGGAGGGGTTATTTGGAAGCATACCTATCTCCAAAACTGGCAGTCAGAAGCAGACCGAGACAGGTGGAGAGATAGAGGGCATTGCCCTGCAGTGTAGGGGACACTAAACGTGCTACATAAATATTAGAAATGAATGGTTAGCGTTCTTTCAAAAGCGCGGCATCAAATCACGATAAGTTCTAATTTATATACATTTTCAAAGCATATTTTTCAATTTTTAGTGTGAACTATACAAATACTAAAACCTATAAATGAAATATATATGTATATTAAAATTAAAATATGAAAAAGGAAATAAACATAATCCTATATTTCAAGTCAGTGATTTTCATTTTTTCCTCAATGTACGTTCATATTTTAAAAAAATCTCATAATGGTAACATCTGGTTTTTATAATTCAGAACATCACTTTATTTATATTGTAATACTTGACGTGTATAAAATTGTGGTATTGTTCTATTCTGATGAAAACTTGATATCTATTAATAAAGCATATCGCACAAATGTCAAGCCATCAAACTGAAACGACGCCATTACGAGTTGAGTAACAAATATGGTAACAGTATTAGTCTGAAATCTGCAAAATATTTTTTTTGTTTTATTTAGTAAATTTAAATATTTAGTAAATAAAATAATTATAACACTTTTCTTTTTCGTTTCATTATAATGCAAACAAATATAAGCTATATGTCCCTTAGACAACAACATAGTTAAAATTTTATCATTACGACCATGTGAACTCAAAATCTCTAAAACATATAATAATAAGGACGTACAAACGCATTACAACAAATAAATTATATTTTATAATTTATTATTAGTAAAAGAAAACTCAATCTGAAGTCCCGATAAATTTAAGCCAGAGCTCCGATAAAGTTGGTCGGAAGTTAGTAACAAATGTGGATAAGGGGCTCATAAATTATATTACGTATTAAAATTTAGTATGTTAATAAAATAGAACGTTTACACAAAAGCTTTTCGGGACCAAATATATATAATTAAATAACACTCATCATATCAATGTTTGTTAGTAAATGAATCTTTTTCTGCATGTACCATAGTGACTTCCTAAAAACTTTACTTTCTCATCAACACAATTTTTATTAGCTTTAAATTTGAAAAAACTATATTGTACGCCTTACATTGACTAGTATAACCCTGATATTTATATGTTGGCTTTTTAAAACTCATGTTTCAATTAATTTAAATAGTCTATATTAGAATAAATTTTAAAACACTATTTAGTAATGTTTACAAAATGTCAGTTTTTCAATATTTCATGACTAAGAGGATAACAAATAGAATAATGGCACTTAAATAATTTATATTAGAAATATTAAGCATTTTTCATTATAACATCTCATTTTACATAAATAATTGTAATTCTAATACTTCTCAAACTCAATATCCAAGCAATCTTTCCAGTAATCGATACAAAACTCAATTATAAAATCTTTCCTTAGGTTAAAAAATTTTTTTAGGTATCCAAGCATACAGGTCTCTTGATGAGCTCAACTGATGCAGACATTATTAAGTTTCGTTATAAACATATTCATTTATTTTATACTTTACTGTTACTTTATTTAGCTAATAATTTAAAAATTAAAACGGTCAATTTAATTTGTATGTACCCAACTTTAATACAAGTGACAAAATAATTGTTATCATTGATAGAATGACATGTAACTAGAATTTGAATGCTTAGAACGCTTAGATTAGGTTAGGTTAACCAATGACAGGATGAGTGTACCCATATTCATGGCGCTTTGAGGGAAACGATCTAGACGACATTTTACGTTGTCGACGTCATAAATGTCAATATAATTGAATACCCTGAGTGTCTCTAATTATTTGATGCTGACTGTATCAAGTCTAAAGTGAGATTATTTTATATTATTATGTAGTACGGAGAAAGCAGGAACTAAGCAACGGAGTGTCTTAACACTAGGTTCATATGGTTCCTGCAGTTCCCGCTGCCTACCCTGCAATATGCGGGATAAAGCGTGAAGCTATAATTATTATGTTTATAAAGTTAATAGCGATCGTCGGGCTTTTTTGTACGAAACAAAGGCTTACAAAAGTGAAGGTCGTGAAACTTCTATCTCTGTCTCAAATGCTGACAGTCTGACAACAATATTTTAAGTGTTTTAATGACAGACATACATATTTTTTCTCTTTATTTTTCATTACGTTACATACATGTTTCTTATATTACGTTATTTTTAACACTTCTGTTGGCCCATTATATGAATTTAATATCATAATTTTATCCTCTCTGTATTAATAGGCATAATAACGCTTTTGTAGATATATAAATTGCTCTATCATAAAAGCCATTCGAACTTGGATTTATGAACTGTATCCTTTAGAGGTTCTTGTATTAGCAATCTAATTGAGGCAAACTCGTGATGGCGAAGCCTTTCGAATCTGTGCTGAATCACTTTATTAATTACGCTGAGATTGATGATTTCAGAACTTCTACTCTTTGTATATATTTTGATGGCAAATAATAGCTTTTGTTGATTTCTTTTGGCAAACATCCGAATTAGCCGAGGAATCAATGGTTACGCACAATTACGCTTGAAACCTAATATTATTAGCTTTTGTAGCGTGCCTTAAGGCACTCTATGAATTAATTAAGTAGATAAGTCTAATCTTGACTTATTTATTTCAAACACTTTTTTCCACCTTTAACTTTAGAACACACCTGAGTGTAATTTTTATTTATCTTAAATAACTGTTAAACTTTTGCCTCGATCATCGTCCTTTCCTTTCTATATTTGATAACACCAACGAATCCTTGTATAATGCGGATGACGTATAAATATATGTTGATGGTGCGATACTTATTTAATTGTTCGCCTCGATTAAGCACTCAGGCTGTGCAATAGAGGAGTGTCATTAAGAGGGGGAACCATAAATATAATTTGTTATTAGCACAAAACGAAATAGGAATGCATTGTTTGGGCTTGTTAGATCATGTACCTATACGACGATAAAGTGACAATAACTTATCATATCTATCATATATTGGCAACGCAACGTATGTTTTATTTTCTTATGCATATTCAAAATTTATCTGACATAAAAGAACATAGACAAATTGAAAAAAAAACCAGATCAAAATTTTTTGACGCAGCGAGATTTGAATCTGCGCCCTCTTGTAAACTGTATTCTTCACCACGCTGCGTCGAAATTCTTATATGCTATATACAATTTATTTCATTGTTAACATCTCTGTAGGGAGATTTTTGCAACTTTCTTCTACCCAAAGATTATTACAAATAACAATGGTTTAGCGAGAGAGAATGCTATTTGTATTCAATGTTTTTATGATCTATTATAAAATCCTGCTGCGTTCAAAAATTTTTACAAGTTTTCTTTAAGTATTTTTTCTATCGAGAATTAAAAAAAAACATAGCAATACATACACAATTCTTCTGTATTTCCAACTTTTTAAGAGATATTACTTATTGTTTGAAGGGACTCGATGACACACTTTTTTGTACCAAACTTAAGAAAATGAAAAATCAATCACATCATCTAGAAGTCGCAATGATTGTATTTAGAAATTACGTTCTTTATTTGTTTCCAATTAGACTATTTATATAGAATATCGATGCATTATACAATTTTAAAGATTTGATTGGATAAGAGTTTTATTTAAACCCTCCATACAAAATGTTTACCGAGTATACTAATTCCATAGCTCAAAACAAAAAATGCCTTGATTATTGAATAAGAACTTCGAACAAAATTGAATAGGAACTACATAGCAAAAGCTTACAAATTGCTTATAACGTGTTATGCGTCGCTCGAGAACTATTATCGATATTCCGATGCTAATTGCATGCATTTAATGTAACAATATTTTTGTATGCTTGCTGTACGCTCGTATAATTATGTTTGTATGCTCGTATAATTAGGAAAATTCGATTAATTGGTATTTAAATATAATATACTACTATCGGACTTAAGACGACATATACTATTTGGTATAAGTAACGTACTATCGAAATAAATTTTTTTATCGTGATAAGTTAAAAAGTAAATAAAGTTTATATAAAAATAAAATATGTTTTAAAACAGAAAAATATGTAGAAAAATTTCTATATAAAAATTTGTATACAAACGTTAAGGCGTTTCGAATCTTAATAAAACGCTAATCTTAATAAAACGCAAACGTAAATGTTTTTTATAATTATTTCAAAATTGCTTTTAACTTCCAATAACTATAGTTTGTTATTATCAATAATAATTATTATCCAACAAATATTGACCGTAAAAATATTATCTTAACATTTCGTGATTGTTTTTTTGTTAACTGGTACTTAGAGGAGGATCCAAAGCTACTAAGTGCGCCCGAAATGAGTGACGGCAGGAAGCCGGCTTACCTCCCTGCCAACAGGTTCGTTGAACCGTTATAAATCAATGTTATAGGGTAAACAAATATCAAATATGCTATATTTTATATATATATAATGTTGGCTGTCGTGGCGCAGACGCGTGAGCGTCTGCCTGTAAACGCGACGGTTTCTAAGTTCGATTCTCCACTCAGAGAAGATGGATTTTTCTATTTCCATTTCCAAGCGGGGATGGAGAAAGCAGGCCAAAAGCAACGGAATGTCTTAACACTAGGTTCATATGGATCCTGCAGTTCCCTACCCTGCCATGCACGGGATAAAGCGTGATGATAGTGAACCTCCTTTTTTAAAATGTTACACTTTTTATATACATTTTTTATTAACAAAAGTACTATATATATATATATATATATATATATATATATATATATATATATATATATATATATATATATATATATATATATATATATATATATATATATATATATATATATATATATATATATATATATATATATATATATATATATATATATATATATATATATATATATATATATATATATATATATATATATATATATATATATATATATATATATATATATATATATATATATATATATATATATATATATATATATATATATATATATATATATATATATATATATATAGTACTTTTGTTAATTTAATAAAAAATGTATATAAAAAGTGTAACATTTTAAAAAAGGAGATTCACTATCATTTAGTATTAACTCCAAATGTATCAATGGTCAATAAAAAGCTTTTTATTTCATTTTATTTTGTAACGTTCATGTGAATATTATAAATATTGTGAATATTATAAATGTTATTATAAATTGTTATAAATATATTAAATATTAATTAGAAAATTAGACATATTGATATTGATTGATGACGTCGTGACGCGAGTTTCACCATCAAACATTCAATGTCTGATATTTTGGTGAAAAGCCAAGTGGAACATCTTTCCTGCCTTCCATTTTCTATTCTGAAACATGTGAAATCCAATACAAAGTAAATAACAATTAAAAACCACAAGCAAAACAGAATTAAAACTACAAGGAAAAAAGAAATATATTTTGTTAAACTTACATAGGAAACATAAAATATCTTAAAAGTATATATAGCCCAAGGAGTTTCTCAGTGATATTTTACAATAATTTAATTAAAGTAATAAAATCTTCGAGCAGAAAACGATAAATTGTCAAAGTAATTCCACAGTATGAATAAAGTCGTAATTTTGTTTAAATTCTTAGCTCGTCTTTCTATACTCTTTTTCATTCAGAATAAATTCATTTAATTTTCTTTTCAATTACTGAAAGTAAGTTCATTGAAATAGTCAAATCTGATTAGGTTTTTCCAACTCTGTGTGCAGTGCAGTTAATGTTGATGCCTTAGTGTGATAAATTCGTAGTGCTGGGAATCGAATCCACTCTATTCAAACGCTGAATGCCCTTCAGCTCATCTTACGATGGCAGAGTTGTATGGCAATGTGACGAATATACCCACCTATCCTGCGTAGTCAAATAACCGCTACAAACCACTGATTTATGTGTTTGTGTGCTAAAGGTATAACACATAAGTCAGCGGCTAAAGCCAGTAGCCAGCGGTCGAAGCAGTCCTTTACGCTATTGTTTTTACGGCTGCACGGCTGGCTGGAAAATAACATCATTTTAACCTTTACCACGTTAAGGTATTTTAGTAGTCACTCAAGTAAAACTAGTTATTGGTAAGGCACACAAAAACAATATGTATGTTTTACCTTTTTACATACGTAATAAGGTAAAACATATGAAGCCCTAGGATTTAAAGCTTTATTTATTTATTTTCCACTTAGAATCAATAAGATGATCACTTGTGTACGTCAGATAGAGCGAACTAATTACATTATACTTGTATAACATATTACAAATAAATAAATAAATATAAAAATACTAGTTTGATAAAATTTGTAGGAAAACCGCTATAGAAAACGCCAAAAGGAAAGAAAGTACTAGCAGAAAATATAAAAATCTTATACATAGTGTAATGTAAGTGAGTGTATATAAGATATATATAAAGTACGAATATTTTCATAGAATTTGTAAAATAATAAAAGTAAAGAATTTAAGCTCCAACCAGTGCTTGTCGAATTAAAGCGAGACAAATAAAATTAATGCGTCACTAATATGTTAACTCAACGATACGATTCCTATGTAAGGAAAACTATTTGGTAACGTTGCTATTGAAGATTCTGAGCCTAATTGAGGCTAGAGGCGGAAGAATGCAAGCCGTATCTATGTATATATGTATATCTGGTGCCTTGGGAAAGCGTTTGATGGCGATTGATGACAGTGGCAGCGGCATATTCATTAAACGATTCAAAGGTGCTTGAATAAAGAACATTTTATATTTGAATTTGATTTCTTATTAATTAATATAAAAGAGCCTTGGTCAGTAACAATTTTCACCTAGATAAATCAACGATTATAAACAAGAGATTTTAAAAAATATATTAGAAATATATTGTAGCATGACTTCGTACGCATTAGTGGTCAGAGCGTTTCGATCTTTTGTTACAACACCATATATACCATTGAAAGATTTTGTAGAAATATAGTACGCAACTAGATGTAGGAACTAGTTAGGATAAATGCAAAAATGATTCCTATGTAACAAATATCCTATCATGTATACGGAGTCACAAGCACTGTTAACACTAAAATATGTACTGTACAATTTTTATGGGATTTTTATGATGCAGCTTATAATACTATATAATCTATCTTGTAATGTGTCTGAGATGGTTTTATTTATCATTTCATTATTGAAGTAAAATTTTGTTATAGACTTAACTAGCGTAAATATAATTGTACAATCCCATCTTAGAAAAATAATTATGATCAATTCAGCGGTAAGTTTTGCTTTTTATATTGTACAGATAAGTAGTGGGTAAGTCGGCAGATGTATTAAAAACGAGTTTCCTCTGTCTTGCTGTAAGTAGAGTACAAAGTTAAGCTAAAAAAATAATGAAGATATGGAAGAAAACTTTACATTCGTTGATAAAAAGCTTAAATATTGAATCTTGAATCTCTTTTGACTTGCTTACAAACATTTTCCGGTACTGAAACTTATTTGCAGAATAGCTTCAAAGAAAATCATCTTCTTATTATTATAACCTCCTTAGTATATTAAAACAAAATTACAATCTAGCGAAGCCCTAAGTATGTTCCTTTGCACTTTTGAATTTTCAAATACACAGTAAATAGAGACTTCATTCATGTATAACTTATGTTTAATCTTAATTGTATTATTCGTTTTTTAGTTAAATTTTATTTTTAAATTCAAAAAAGATATAAAAAAGTCACTAATTACCTTAACTAAGTTAAGATTCTGTGTTCTATGTCATCAGGCCTCCAACCTTACCTGAAAATGATAACGATAATTCGTCTCCTATAATTAAAATATAACACTTTCAAAAAATATTTAATTTAATTTTTATAAACAGCCTAAATAATTAAATATTTAATTTAGATAAATATTCATATTATCATTCATTCACATTTACATAAGAAAATAAGAATAGTTACTGCGGGTTATATATACATAATAACAAACACAAGTTGGTAAGTAACCGTTATTATATAAAGAATTTCTAATTACATAGTGTAAATAATTATAAAAAGCTAGTTTGTATCGATCTAATCTGTAAATAAACGCTTTTTTCTAGCTTCACGGTTTATCTTACTCATAACAGGAAACGCAGAGGGTACTGCAGGGACCGTGGGAACACAGTTTTAGGACACTAGGCTCTGCTCCCCGCTTTCTGCCTTTTTGATGGATTGCGTTTAAATTGGTTGAACTCGACGCCGCGTTTTTTTTGCGCCCAGTTACTAGAGCGAAGAAAATGGAAATGAAAAAATACATCTTCCCCGAGTGGGAATCGATAGTCATACAATAGTTATATAAAAAATAAAGCTTCGAAAAACAATATTTTGTTGTTATATTAAAGTTAAACAGAATAAAGTAACGTCTGTAAGCACTGAGGCTACGTTTATAATTCGATATTAAACCGATTAATTAGACTAACTTCATTCTAAACTATACATTCGTTTGACTTCTAGACTATTCACATACAAATAGTATACTATTTATTATATCTAAATCTGTCAACGTAGTTCAATTAGTAATAATAAATATATGTAAAGCTTATCAGAGAATAACCCAAATGTATTACTTAGCTCTAACAACAAGTAAAACATAATAAGTGACGTCTCAACGTAGTTAAGATATATCTACCAGATACCTTTATACAAACACTTTACCAGAGACTTATATACAAACACTTTATGGCATATAAGATTAAATTTCATCATTTCGTTTTCGTTTGCATCAATAAATAACTTAATATGAACGAACATACATACACAGTAACAGTCTACAAGCGCAATTTGTACTAAAATTTTGTGCCCATTTTCGCTATAACAGCTTCATAACAGCTGTAACATCATATGACAACATTCCTCTATGACGGCGGCTATTGAAGATCTAATAATAGCTTGATTAAGGGACGCTTGTTGCTGACAGTTCACGTCATTTCCTAGGACTGAGATCGTTTACGTTGATGTCACAATGCATAGTTATCATTTGCAGATATATTGACAAAATCAGACATTTACATGACATTAGCTTGTTTAAACCTTTTCATATAAATGAGGACCGTCGTGGTGCAGAGGCGCAACGTCTGCCTGTAACGCGACGATTTCTGGGTTCGATCCCCAGCAACGGAGTGTTTTAAAACTAGGTTCCTGCAGTTCCCACTGCCTACCCTACCATGTGCGGGATAAAGCGTGAAGCTAAAAAAAAAACAAAATAATAGAGTTTCCTAAATATACTCGAGATACATATAACGTAATATTTTCTAAATGATTTGTACGTTGCTAATAGAATTTAAAATGATGTATGACAGATGTAGACAACATAGCATTTGATGATGCGACGATGCTCTCTGGCTACTTTGTTTAATGCACGATATAAAGAGATTTTTTTTTTGAAATAGTATCTTGTCACGATTAGGTTTCAATTTATATTCATATAATTAAAATATTTTAATTTAATTTTTATTTTAAGCGATGACTAACATCATCAATAAAGATGTGTGTATTGGAAAAAATTTCAACATATTCATCATCATCATCATCAATTGCAAAGACTAATTATAAAATAAAAAGTAACTTTGTTTTAAATTTCTAAATTTGTTTTGTTCTTTTTGATTGTTAAATACAAACAATATCTATAAGAAGCCGAAGATTTGGCGTTCTCGTGATAACCACCGTTCACTAGTAGGATTATTTTGCTATATATTTGAAGAAAAAAAATCATTTTTATCCATAAATCCTTCATCGAAAAAGAAGAACAGTGACAGATCACTCTCATTTTACGTATTTTATATACTGGTATATATATATATATATATATATATATATATATATATATATATATATATATATATATATATATATATATATATATATATATATATATATATATATATATATATATATATATATATATATATATATATATATATATATATATATATATATATATATATATATATATATATATATATATATATAAATATGTTCAGAAATTTCAAAACACTCCGAAATTTCAAAACCAATTTGTTCAGCGGCGCTGCAAAAATGAGATCATGAAGTTTTACTCTGACCGCAGTTAAGCGGTTAGAGCCACTGTTAATTTTACTTCCCGCATAATGCTGAAACTGGCTATTTTAAACTTAAAGTTACAGAATATATGTTATATTTAATAATTTAAAAATCTTAAGCACCAAAATTTCCTTAACCATTATGAGATAATAGCTAACAGGATTTCCTATAACTTTATTGATATATTATTTAAAAAATTTGATAAGATATAAACAGTAATAGTTTTTAAACCAAAGACAAAGCATGTTTAATTAATCAATTAAATTCCCAAGAGATATCAAATACACAGAACCAAAAACGATAGCTATGACAGACTGTCTTATGCAAATAATACATTTATGTATATATTTTTACTATTTCAAAATTTGTATTGCAATTTCATAATAATATCCTGTTACTTATAAACAGTGACACTATTTTCTTTATGTTTTTTTTTACAGGCTTATAATAAATTGTATTAATATACTTTTGCGAATGTCAAGAAAACTCTAGCGTTGTAGGTCACCTCCTTATAACTAGCCGCACTACAAGCCGCTGTCACGCTTAAAGAATAAGCAACGCTTAATGAAATTTTATACAAATATAAAGCAGTTACACAGAAATGACTTTTCTGCTGTTGTATATATAAATACATATATACGTATATCTTTGATATCATTCAGATATGATTCAGAGAGACAAAGAGTCCTTCGAAATACGAAGCAACGCAGTTCATTAATAAATAAAAAACATTTCGTAGATTTTACGTATTTTATCAAACATATCGTTTAAAACATATCGTTATATGTTAGCTTACTATTAAGAACAGTCTCATTTATATTAACTATTATTTGAGTAAGCTAAGTTAAATGTTTAATATTCTATAAGTACGTTTGGCCTAATTTTTTAGATATTACGTGCTGTGATACAGAAATTATCGTTGACAGTGTTGGCCTCTAGAAGAGGGATATATTAATAAATCATTAATTTTACAATTACACGTCATCTCACTACCTGCATAGTAAAGGAATTATCAGATAAAAAAACTTAGATATGAATCATTTAAGCAGAAAGCGGGGAAATATTAATATTTTTAATACAAGTCTTCACGGAAATTATGAACTTGTATGAATTATATGATATTTTACTATGTAACATTGACAAATGAGGGTCGAGTAACACTCTAATAAGCCAACTTAGGCTTAACATACTGCAAATATTAAAACACTTTAGTCTCCGAATTCGGACGGTGACATACTCAATTCGTAAAGTATGATCCGGAAAAAATAATAAAATATTACTTCATACTGTGACTTGTATTTATTGGGATATACGAAAACTACTCAAAGAATGTGGCACATGGCAGGGTAGGCAGAGGGAACTGCAGGGACTGTGGGAACCTAGTGTTAAGGCACTCTGTTGCTTAGTCCCTGCTTTCTCCGTCCCCACTTACCGCTTTTTTTCGAGGCATTGCGTGTTGAGTGGCGGAACTCAACGCCGCGCTTTGCCTAGTTTGCCAGAGCGAAGAAAATGGAAATAGAAAAATCCATCTTCCCCGACTGGGGATCGAACCCAGAAACCGTCGCGTTACAGACGGAGAAATTTTTTATATAATAACGAAATAACGCTATAAACACTTGGTCTGTTTCTTTTTTACTTGTAATAATTTTGTGTTCTTATCAAAAATATTAAGTAAACTACTGTAAATACACGGTATATAGATTTAATATTAATCATAACTCCCCTATTATAGCAATAGGCTTTACTGTATTTAACTAGCACTAAAGTAAATCAAATTACATTGAATTTTACATCATACAAAGCCTCATTTAAATTAGTTCAATTACTATAATTTACATTTTATATTACAAAAATAACGCAATAAAAAAAGTAAGAGCGTAAAAAGTGACCTGTTAGTACCTTCGAACTTGTTCCTAATCTTGGCTGATCAGAGATTCTTTCTCCTCCTGTGTCACTTTCTGGTACTGGCGTCAACTTGATGTTTTTCATTAAAAGGGAATTTAGTGTTCTTTTACAATAGTGTATGTCTAGATATACCTCTAGTAAAGCGTAATCAACGTCCACGGTACTCCCATGAGTACACAACAGGTTCTCACTTATGCTGAGAAAGAAAGTGACAATCTCCGGTAAAAAAATTGAAATAGATTCCCTCGGTCTATAAAGGGTAGTTGAATTATATCTTCGATTAAAAGTATAATCTTGACTCTGGAGAGTTTGCTTGTCATCGCTTTTGCATCAAAGTGGTTCGAAAGGATCCAATCGACTACCAGGTGATTATATTTTTGTGATAATCCTTGAGCACCCATCACTAGCAATGGAGCTACAGTACAGATTACACTTTAACCTAATTCCATACGTGTTTCGTTAACCTCCAACGAAATTCATAAGCTGCTTCCATAGTTGTTTGTGATGACTGTATCTCTATCAACATTAAATTATCTTGGCATAGCCGGGGATACCGTCAACCGATAAGATAAGAAAATCAAAATCATTTTATTTATTTTTAACAGCATACAAAAATCTTTTAAATCATTAAAATTGAATTAAAAGGTTAGTATTACAGGAAGCTAGTCTCGGACAACGTGGTGAAGTAATATATGTTATAAAATTATTTCCACCTTTCCTACACAGAAGCGTATGAAAACAAATCTAAGTAAAAAAGCTATTGAATCACTGCAAAATATTTTCGTTGAATGTTACTGAAGTCTGGTTATTTATCATTGCAAATGTCGTAGAAATTAAAGCACATTTGGCGTTGTCATTCCAATTAAGGTTTAATCCATCATTGCGCCATGCTCAATTTATTTACAAAGAGATTATCAACGAACTCCACATTAATCTGATTTCAAACGCGGATTATCTTCGTCTCATTTTGCTCGGAATATTTTGTATAAAATAGTTTGAGTCATTAGCTTATTGTAAAGAAAAAAATCTAATATTCATTGTTCCTTTTCATGTTAACATCAAAGGATATGTGATAACATGACATTGTTTTATTTTACCAGATTTAATAAGTAATAAGTAGTATTATTTATAATATTCTTTGCCCGCTTTCATCATAGTAAGATACTTTTCGGTTGCTTTTCATTATTTTTGTTAAATCGAGTGTTGTATGAGTTGAGGAACTCTATGCCGCGCTTTATTTAATAGGGCGAAAAATTAAAATATAATAAATTTACTTATTTCAAATTTATAAAGACATGCACAGGTTATATAAGTAAAAAATAATATATTGAGAGTTCGATTCCCACTCGGAGAAGATGGATTTTTTTATTCCATTTTCTTCGCTCTGGAAACTAGGCAAAGCCCGGCGTTGAGTTCCGCCACTCAACACGCAATGCCTCGAAAAAAGGCGGAAAGCGGGGACGGAGAAAGAAGAGACTAAGCAACGAAGTATCTTATGTTCATATGGCCCCTACAGTTCCCTCTGCCTACCCTGCAGTATGCGGGATAAAGCGTGAAGCTATAAATATATATATTAAATAATATATACCCATTATTATTTGTAAATGGATATACGAAAATAATGGTGTTATATAAATGTCATTGTAACATCTGCTATACAGACTATTACAACAAATCAATCATATGTAGATATTTGGTAACTGTTTCAATGTATTATTTTACCAAACTTAATTTTTTTCATTACATTTCCTAATAAAAAGCAACATCCAACTTACAGCTACTACAGTATGTACATACATAACATACAAAATAAATACAAATTCAAAGTGTAAATAAGCAAACATTGCTGACATAAAACTCGTTCGCCACTTAACGAGTTTCAATTAATAAAACTACCAAAGCTGAATGACCGCCTGTCTGTACATTCACGCCCAACTTCGATAAATTATGTGGATTACAACTGAAGCGGGCCATAATGTCGTTGTTCATTATTGCTTAACTGGATGAAAATTTAAATGTCAATGTTTGGTTTTTGTTTTTTCCATTCATTTTTTTAAGTAGTCTGATGAATGTAATGATCATAATACACATGTTAAAAACAATACGTCCTAATAAATATTGTGCATATTTTCCAGATATGATTGTACTGAATCATTATCATTTAGTGAAAAGTGCTTATATACTTTAATTTGAGGATGATATTTTACAGGATTTTTTTCTATATTTTTAGTTTAGTTTAGTACTATTTGAAGCAGTAACTTTAACTTTATTTTATTATAATAATTATTTCTTAAGTTACTTAGTATTCATATTATGTAACTATGTTGGTGTTACAACTTCGACTTCCAAAGGTTTATTGTACTTCTGTTCCGTTTTTTGTAGCTCCTATGTAGTATATTTTCTGTTGTACAGTAAATTATATTTGTATTGTATTATAGTATCCCGTATATGACTCGGTTTAGAGTGGGGATTTAGTTGAAAAACAGTCCGCTTTCTGATTTCTATCTAAATATTGGGACATTGCAAATTAGATGGCGGAATTTAACAATGCAATGCATGAAAACATAAAAACATTTAACTTGCCCGAGTACCCATAATTTAGTTTCGGGATTTAAGTTTAGCGACGGGCTAATATCAAATGCTGTTTCTTATTATACTTATATAATTAAATACACAATAACAGATGATCATAGCAGAAACAATATCCCTAGAATTTTTAGTCTAATACTTTAATCATAACAAGATATTTCCAGAGCATAAAGCTTAAGGAGGCTTGAACCTTCATTTTCATATAATCGTAATGGAACAGAGGCAAAGCAAACAAGTAATTAATAATAACAATATTCGTAAAACGAAATGTGCGCAACGAGTCCAGTTAGTATTTGTTACTTGAGTCATAACAATTTGAAGGAATGGTTCTTGCAAATTGGAATTCTCTATTTCAATTTAATTGCCATCTCTCGTGAGAAGTTCTAGCTTAATGTTACACTTAGTTAATATTTACAACATTTGTTTTCATAAAGTTAATTAATTTCCGGCTTCTCAACAAAGCCCTTCCCGTTTGATGGAAAATATCTAATTTTATGTTATGTCAAAAAAGAAAAATTTTAGGAAGTATACTATTATTTGGTGGTAAAGAAATAGGTATATTTCTTATAAGAAGAATAAATGGATATAGAGAAAAAGAGAAGAAATGGACTTAAATATGTATTACTCGAATATGCATCAATATCTACTATATTTTTCAAATCTTCTAACCGGGCGTGGCATTAGAGCAGGGTAGAGCAGGGCAAAGCAGAGCAATGCAGGGAAGGAAAGGACAAACCTAACGCAATATTAACTATCTAGATACATACACTTATATATTATTTACTTTTATAATCAGGCATTTGTGGATATTATTATTGATAAAACTGATGTTTTCTTAATATAAAAATTTTTGTTTTTAATGATGAAATTTAATTCTAACCTAACTGTGTTGACAATTCAATTTTCACTTGATTTTACACAAGACTGTGGTCAAATTAAGCATCACCCTATAATTTCGTACTGTGAAAAATAAAAATATCTATTTCTAAACCTACCATCGCTTACTATCGTGTACTACAAATGTGATTATATTTAGTTATCTGAGATACAACTCAGCTTAACTTAAATACTTAACATGTCTATTCATCGACCTTAACATAGCAAATGTATTAAGCAAAACCTTTTTACAAAACAAAACGTCTTAAATATATATTTAATACAAATTAGTTACTTATTTTTGTGCATTTTATAAATATGCAATAAATCTTCGTTAGAAATCAAATATATAATAATAAAAATATAAATATTTCATATAACAATAAACTTTTTTAGTATTTTTTAGGAACACATTTGAATTATATGTACATACATACGAGCCTAGTACCTAGCTTCACGCTCTATCCCTAGCGGGGTAGTCAGAGAGAATCGAGCGTCAAATTCTGCAGTCTCTGCATACCTCTTTCGCCTCGTCCACTGTTATTAACCTCTTCATACAGGCTCTCCGGGGAGTTCTCATGCATTTTACGTGACCTTCCTCCAGTATCTTAAATAATATGCTAAAGATGAAAACAAGTACCAGCTTCTTCCTCTAGACCGCATTCAAAGGAGAGCGACTCGAATTGTCGATTGTGAAAAGATTTCTGATCGGCTCGACTCCTTGGTACTGCGTAGAGATGTAGCCTCGCTATGCATTCTCTACCGCATATATCATGGGGAATGCTCTGAAGAACTGTTCGGGCTGATCCCTGCCGCCTCTTTTCGTTATCGATCTATGCGACAACTCTACCACCCCCACCACCTTGACAGTTGGCAGAGTTCTACTGTACGTTTTAGCAGAAATTTTCTGCCACGCACCACAAACATTTTTTTGTAAATTTAATTCTTAGTTTTAAAATTTGTATCAAGCATTACACATTATTAAAATCTAAGATCTGGAATATCTCTTAAAAAACATTATGAATCCAGTCCAGTCCCGTTAAAACAAAGTAAAAAAAATATGGCCACGTAACAAAAGTTGTTCAACGTTGTAGACGTTTATCATTGATATATAAAAATGACGGATCTGAAATGCTTGATGTAACATTAAAAAAGGTTTTTTAATGTTTAAAAAAATTAAAATTAATTATAGGTAATTTTCCACTGTGCTCTTTAAGCAATTGATATAAATTGCAACAACGTTATGAAAATATTTTTAGCTCTCAAAAACAATTTAAATTTGACACTATAGAAGCAACGTAAACAGTTAAATGAGATAGTTTTGCTTTTGTCTTGCTCGGTTTAACTGTGATCTCACGAAGTTCAGCGAACAGGGCACACAATACGAGAAGTTTCCAAATAAATTCGGCTATTACATGCTAATGGTCAAAGAGTTGTGACAAACTTTATCGGTACAGATCAAATAACCATGTTAGGCTAAACTCCGATTGTAGAATCGAAACTTTAGGGGAGTTTTGTCAGTTAACTAGCCACAAATTTATAGAATTATCGTTTGCATAAAAGTTAAAGATTTTGACATTATTCTTCTAAGTCACAGCTTACTGTACAATTTGATATTTTTAATTTAATAATAGTCAGATACTGTTCAGAATCGCTACGATATAAGCTATTAAGCTTATATAACGATATTTCTAGATAAATTTCTTAGCAATTTCTGCACATTAAATTTAATAAATTTTAAACGTTAGTTTACTGTTAATTAAGTTTTCATTAAATAAATAAAATAAACGAAACAAAAGTTATATATAACACCATCTGGTTTTCCCAAGACTCGCAGTCGAATGGCCGTTATCCGTTGAGTCATGTTTATATGAAAATTAAATTACAATTACGTGTGTAATTCCAGTAAATTCTGTTGTTCTATTAAGATTACATTTTTAATTCAAGGATAATGTAAAATTTATTCTATTCATATATTAGAAATCTTATTCTATTCATTATTGTATATAAGACATACAATGTGTTCATTGAATTAAAGTTACACAGATCATCTATGTATTATTTACATAGTATTTCAAAATGAAATATTTTTATTAATTATGCTTAGTATAGAACGAAATTGTGTATAGTTCTTTTTTTACCATACATTCTTCTTCGTCTGCTCTCAAACACAAATTTTAGTTTTTGCCATTTGACTACATAATCCTAAAAATAATAAATATTAATTAAAGCGGTACTTCCTCTGTAGCTATAACAGAGAAACAAACGGGACAGATAAATCGTATTATAAATGCGCTTTACAGTTACAAAATATTAGCCAGAACTCAATAAACTGTTATTTAGATTATAATAAAATAAAATTTGTAATCCAGGCTTTTAGACAACTTGACCAGTTGTGCATGGCGGCACGAATCTTTGCGTTAAACTCCTATTTTTAGTAGGATTTCTGGCAAACTTTAACTCACCCCATAGAGAATAACTCAACAGTTTTATATAGGAACTGAAAGAGGGCCATTCATTAACAGCGATGAAGGCCATCTGATTGTCCTTCCACCAGGATTAAGTAGTTTTTGTCTTATGATTAATGCTGATGATGCGGAGGAGCTTTGAAAAATCATCGTTACGAAAAAGTATCACATGCGTTTCACAATAGTATGTATGAAATTTACTTGAGACTCCCCACCATATCGTTACAATATCCATTTAATAAATTTGACCTTTATTACTCCCTACTTTTGGGTTGAACATCCTTACTAATTTTACACACTTCACTCCCTGCCACTTTTGTGACTTTTTTGTTTATACCACTTTAAAGTTAAATACAATGATGTTTCAATATCATTTTGTTTTATTTTTCAAACAAAATTTTGTTTAAAATCTTCCTAACAAAGTTATTTTAATAATCATTTTAACTTAAAATTAGTATATTTTTTTATTCGTTTTAAGCTATTAAATTCAATATTCTTAACAATAATAAAACGAGTATTGATTACACATGTAGGAATAATAAGTAATATTACATATGTAGGAAGTGTATAGAAAAACAATTTTCCCTCAATTAAGTAGTAAATCTAGTTCTAAGTTCGATTTATTTTCGCTAACTAAAACGTAAGTTCAGTGTCCTTATAGTTTAGTGGTATTATAGCTTAAAATGCGTGAATCTATAATATAAGAATTTTAAATATATATATATTTTTATTAAAGAAAAAGTTATTAAGCGAATATTTTCGGTTTCTTTATAAAATATATACATTAGTATGACGAATGATCCTGTTAAAGGCGCTGGAACGTATCCCTATCTATTTCCAAACGATTGCAATCCCTTTGATATATATTTTACTCGATTAAACAAAGATACACGTCAAAGACTGATCTTGGTGAAAGATTATTTCTTTTTCATTTGATTTACAATAATGTTCTATGTAAGATTTCATTATAATCTTACATATTATTTAAAAATGCCAACATAAATTCAGTATAATAAAATTGAATGATTCTTGAAGCTTTTTGACGAATACTTTTTAGGTTGTTATATTATATGTAAAAGTGCAATATTAATTACATAGCACCTACATATTATATACAATTGTGTTAATTGTATTACCTTTTTCATATTTTTATGACTACAATAATAATATTTTACATACTATGTTGGAAGGGCGGGGTCTCCTAACACAAGCACTGCTTGCTTAAAAGGAGACCTCCACCACTACTTTTGTTATGTCAAATCTGTTTTGTGTTCTCATACAAAGAGACACAGTAATTTTCCTATATCACAATCACTGCTGCAAAATCAAGAAGTTTAACGCGAATTAATTTAGCTTTAACAGTAGTAGATATAAGCTAAAATTTTCCATTCGTCGTATCAGCGTTAAGAACCGTTGGCACTCTCTGAGACAGTAAACTATACGCAAGTAGCTTTTATAGTATTCATTAATATAAAATTAATTATGTCATTGCTTTTGTGGCACATTCATTTATATCGTCCCTTATATCATGCTTTGCTATGATACTTTTTATAGATTTTCCATCATGATATATTACATGTATGTCACACAATTAGCAAAAAATAAGATAACATAGATCCATATTAAATAGCTTAACATTCTTCAACATTGAATAACTTCCTCAAAGTAACTAACTTGATCAAAAGTAAATTTTACCTTATCTAAATTCAATAAATTGAAACAACCATCCTACAGTAATAAAAAATTAGATGATCTATTTTAATCTTTATACCAACTGTGCCAAAACGTTAGCCCAGCAACGCTTCTATCACGAGATTTATTACCATGGCACGATTTTTTCACTACACACAGTAACTGCCAAATTCTGATTCCACAAAAATGCAGGAATTAAAGAATCTAGTCACCTACGATCCATCAGAAACGTTGCTCGTTTTAACGTCAAATTATAAACTGTAATTTATTTTAGAAATGAGTAAGTTAAAAAAAAGTAATTTTATATGATTTAAAATATAAACTACCATATTCTTTAAATGAAACACAATTCCATTAAATTTTTGTTAAAGGATGCTCGAAGAGAAATATTTTCATGAAATTTGAATTCAATTAATATAAAAAATAAACGATGTAAACACTATACATAGTTTATTCTTAAGTTAAAACCTCTGTATAAGACAACAACACATTTATAAGAGCCCTTTAATCCTTTCCTGTTATGAGGCATTTTTCCACACAAATATAACTTTAAGACTAAGTTTTTTGTGATAACGAATCTAATTTAGACGTCCATTTTCCTTTTTTTAATGTTTAATATTTTAATTCATGTACTGTTTAAAATTAATGGTTATTTCCCATATTTAGTATTAGTTAAATCATTATATATTACTATATTGTATTAATATTGTCATAATTTCTAAATATATGTCTATGGACGCTTGTTACATTAACTACAACGTTAGTTTAAAATAATTTTATTTTGCCTTTTTAATTGTTATTTTTCTACGTCCCGTGATTTTAAATTTTTACAGCTCTCTAGTTATCACATACAGATTTTACAATCTATAAACTCTACAGAGAACTTTTTTTTAATAAATATTGAACGAACTAACATAGCGCCTTTTTTTGTCCATCAAATAGGTATATACATTCAAAGAAAGTCGCATTTATCCGACTTCTAATCTAAATCTCAACTGTTCTGTTCTGTTCTACGGTAATAGCGTTCCGAGCGTGCCAGTTGAGATGTAAAATGTTAGCTACCCACATCAGAAACCAAGGACCGTCTGCGTTCATTTAAAGAACTCGCACAATATCAGAATATCGCTTCCTGGGCTTTGCTTACAACAATACGGATCTTTGACCTGTACATGAATGTACATGAATTAATTAAATTAGTAATCTCAAATTTCATGATTTATAATACAGAAAATAAGAACCCATTATAATCTCTTATTTGTAGTACGTACTTATGAAGTAAGTTTGTCTTATAAAGGAAGAAAAGACGTTTTTAGTATTAAATGGGCATGGAACATTTAGGCTGGTATCAATGCATTTAATAAAATATATTACAATTAAGAGTTTTAAAAATGTCGTTTACTCTTATTTATCCATAAAGTTTAACTTTAGTTTACTGGCAACTTTTAGAAAAGGTAAATTTTTGACGTATGCATAAATTTTCAATATGTAAATAATAAATAATTTTGTCATTGGTTTGCGTTTCATTGTTTTATGACTTGGGTCTTAATACAATATAATAACTATTTCTATAAAAATATTAGCTCAAGCATATCTAATAAGAGGCTAATTCAAAATTCGAGTTCATATATGAGAGACAATTTTAATATGTTATTTAAAAGGCAACTTCAATGTACATTTAAGCCCAAGCACCGCTGGCCACGACTTAATAAATGTTATACAACAAACCGCAATCCTCGTATAAATAATTTTGTACTTCATTAGCTACCTGAATTCGGATATAGACACAATTTACAAACTGACTTAACTATGTAAAATATTCAATGATTTCAAGTCACGTAAGTTGAACTAACTAACATAATATGCAGATTTATTATATACTATCGTACACATTATATTTGGGAAGTAATAAATATAGTTCCTACATATAATTTGCAATGGAACTATTCTAATCATTGTTTTAACAATATAAGTAAATGAAGCAATATTTGTATTTATTTATAATTTTGACCATATTACATAATAAACCACCACCATATTATGTGTAACAATGATATTTAGATCATTGTTTTTCCAATTCCAAGAAAAGCTATTGTCCATTATTAAAACGAAAATAAAGAAGAGAATATAATGTTGACGTCAGGTAGGTATTTGTTCTCTATTATACTTAGTATCGTCAATAGGCTTCCTGGCTGGTTCCAAATCGTACAGTTAAAAAAACATGTAATAAATAGCTTTGCATAAAGTTATTGTTATGTAAATATCTACGACCTACTAACGGCAACCTTAACCTGTACTGGGATAAATTTAATAAATATTTAAAGCATATATGTCTTGTGGATCTTTCACAAAAACATTGTAATTTACATTCTTTTAGCAAATTTTCAAATATAATTGAATAAAAGTTATATGATGAAATGTTATTAAAATGTACATAAGAAGATATTTACTTATGATATACATAATAAAGAGAGCCAATGACAAGTGGTATTTTGATAATTTAATATATTTATTTTTCAATCCATTGACATATTAAAAAGAAATTTTTAAGTCTCTGGTGGTTATGTTGTTATAAGACATAAAAACTGTTACTCCATTTTTTATGCCATAGTACTTTTCCACATTTATTATGTATCTTTTTACATTCATTCTTAGTCTTAGAATCAGATCAGAGTCATATGGTATAATGTGGCAGGCTATCAACAAACCTTGCCACACCTGTAAGAAGGCAATAGTAACAGTTACGAACGAAAAAGCTGGTAAGATATTTTTTTATAATAGTCAATACTCGTACCATGTTAAGAAAATTTTATAAATTAAACGTGAAACGGTTAGTCTTTCATTAGCAAGAATAAAGAGAAAGCTTTTATTAATTTCCTCCTATTTGATATTGAAATACTTGAAAATATTGTTAATTTGGTATCCATACAAGATAATTTCCTATACTCTATAAGCCTAAAGTACGTAATCCCGTTAGAAGTTTCTGTTCTGATTACTAAAAGATCTCACAAAGGCGATCAGATTGTTTTAGATTTGTATTATGTTTCTGAATATGGCACTTGTAGAATCATTTGGAATTTGAGTAGCGAAGAGCTTTAGCAGTGGAGGTAATTATTACGGGTCACAAATCTTAGGCACTATCAAGATAACAATGATGCTCTGTTTTCCATATCCAATATTTTGAGTAATCATGGGCAACAAAAATTGAAAAATAAAAAAATTGAGTAGTCATAGAACATCATAATAATTTTAGTTGATTTACTTAGGGAACATATATTTAAATTCTAAAGCAAACTTTTTGACGTACAACACTCGTAATTAAAGCCAGCATCAATCACATATGTTCAGAGAATTAAATAGTACCAATATAACAGAATTGAACAAAATATTATGCAAAACATTTTACAAGATAAAAGCAAAATATTAAAAATAGGAAACACTGTAAATTTTTCCATAATCGAAGTTTGAATATTTAGAGAATTAAATTAATAACCGCAATTCACCGGTGGTCGATAATAAATCTACAAAATTGTACGTTTATAGGTCCATTTGTATGTAATTTAGCCAACACAGTACGTTTCGTTTAAATGCTAATAATGAAAAATATTGGCCGTTTACGTTTTTGTGATGTAAATGTTTTGAGTACAGCTTTTATATCATAAAATACTTGGGATTAGTAGTTCTTTTTATAGTATTTCCATAAAAACTTTAAAATATTTACAATATTTTAAAATTTTTATGGAAATACTAGCAGTTATTGTTACTGATAAATTAGGCATTATTGAATTCTCGTTTTATTTCTTATATGACATATTTCCTCTGTAAATTAAAAAAAAATCAATAGATACCCAATTGTCGTCACAATGGACAATGGCGTAGGTTTAAAATTTTGGTCATAGCTATATCAAATTTAATGTTCACTTATAATTGTGATATTCAATTAAAACAATCATTTAACTTATCTTTTACAAATTTGCTAAGTTTGCCTCAAAAAATTTACTTGATATTACCTAAATAATACAATTACAATTCAAATTACAACTTTTTTTAGATAAAAATCAACATTTGGTTGATATACAAAGTACCGGAAAAAAGGACCGAAAAGTTTCAAAGAAAAACTCCTTCAAACATTTCTAAGTATATTTGCTTCGAGTTTTCTCTTTTGCCAAACAAAGTTAGGTCTAAAATAAAAAAAAATACAATTTTAGAGTAATACATTTCTATTTAATATGCTATATATTTTACTGTTAGTTGTATACACTACGCACATTTTTTTAATAGATAAAATTTGTTATAATTTACTTAAATTTGTGTAAAACGGAAACAATAACTTTTTTATAAGACATATTACCAGATAATATGTAAGTATTTATTTATTTATTTAATAGGAAGTACATAGTAGTTTAAAAGTCTTATATTAAATATACTTTACTTTTAGGTTATATGTTCAGAGCAAGTAATTCTTAAAGACGTCTGTGAACTTGGCAGATCATTGTCCAGCAGATCAAAAATAAAAAAGAGTTCTCTTCGCATGCAGCGTAGTTCTATAGTTCCTGATAGATTTCAGAAATAGTTCTGCCGTTTTTATGTACAAAAAAGTCAGTTAAAAAAATGATCTGCTAACTTCCCGTAGCAGATCATTTTCTTGCGAATAAAATTCTGGACGAGTTTTATACACATATGGGTAAACTCTATAGTTCCTGATAATTTTTAAGAATAGTTCTTTCGAATTGACTCATGAAAAAAATATTTAAATTATTTTTGAAATTTCATTTTTTCACGTTAAAATATTTATCAAAAACTTTATATAAGGATCAATTAAAGTAAATCTTAAATTTCTACAAAAATATATAAATATCTTTTAAATAAAAATATTAAAAAACCAGATTTTACATTAAAACCACCACAGAGCACACTTCAACTAAAAATTTACTGAAAAATCAATAATTTAGCAACAAACTAGTGAATTGACCCACATGTTAACAAATGAAACTACAACTCATCGATTTCTCAAATAAAATGAATATATCTTTCCTTCTAAACCAGATGAAGCGCCAGAACTCCCAAAAAAATATCAGCAGAGCATACTTGAATAACCGACTTGTTGAAAAATCTCAATAAAAATCGTTTGTGTGAAAAAAAACATTAAAATATTTAAAATCTTTCTGGGAGGCTAGATCTCCTGGAATTCTTAAAGGACACAAGCAAATCTTTCATTATAAATTACATGTAGCACCAGAACTCCCAAAAAATATCAGCAGAGCATACTTGAATTACAGACGTGTTGAAAAATCTCAGTAAAAATCGTTTGTGTGAAAAAAAAAAATATAAAAATATTTAAAATCTTTCTGGGAGGCTAGAACTCCTCGATTTCTTGAAAAACAAATATATATCTTTCATTCTATGCCAGAAATAGCACCAGAACTCCCAAAAAAATATCAGCAGAGCGTACTTGAATAACAGACTTGTTGAAAAATCTCAATAAAAATCGTTTGTGTGAAAAAAAATGATTAAAATATTTAAAATCTTTCTGCGAGGCTAGATCTCCTGGAATTCTTAAAAGACACAAACAAATCTTTCATCATAAATTAGATGTAGCACAAAAACTCCCAAAAAAATATCAGCAGAGCATACTTGAATTACAGACTTGTTGAAAAATGTCAATAAAAAACGTTTATATGAAAGAAAATTATTAAAATATTTAAAATTTTCCTTGGAGGATAGAACTCCTCGAATTCTTGAAAAACACAAAAATATCTTTCATTTAAAACCAGAAGTAGTGCCAGAAATCTTAAAAAAATATCAGCAGAGCATACTTGAATTACAGACTTGTTGAAAAATATCAATAAAAATCGTTTGTGTGAAAAAAAATTGTTAAAATAGCTGAAATCATCCTGGCAGGCTAGAACTCCTCGATTTCTTGAAGAACACAAACATATCTTTCATTATAAATTAGATGTAGCGCCAGAACTCCCAAAAAAAAATCAGCAGAGCAAATCAGCAGAGCAAATTTTTTTGGGAGTTCTGGTGCTACATGTAATTTATAATGAAAGGTATGTTTATGTTCTTCAAGAAATCGAGGAGTTCTAGCCTCCGAGAAAGATTTTAAATATTTTAATTTTTTTTTTCACACAAATTATTTTTATTGAGATTTTACAACAAGCCTGTTATTCAAGTATGCTCTGCTGATATTTTTTTGGAGTTTTGGCGCTATTTCTTATTTTTAATGAAAGATATTTTTGTGTTTTTTAAGAAATCGAGGAGTTCTAGCCTCCCAGGAAGATTTTAAATATTTTAATAATTTTTTTTCGAATAAACGATTTTTATTGACATTTTTCAACAAGTCTGTAATTCAAGTATGCTCTGCTGATATTTTTTTGGGAGTTCTGGTGCTACATCTAATTTATAACGAAAGACTTGTTTGTGTCCTTTAAGAATTCGAGAGTTCTAGCCTCCCAGAAAGATTTTAAATATTTTAATCATTTTTTTTACACAATCGATTTTTATTGAGATTTTTCAACAAGTCTGTTATTCAAGTATGCTCTGCAGATATTTTTTTGGGAGTTCTGGTGCTACATCTGGTTTAGGATGAAAGATATATATGTGTTCTTCAAGAAATCGAGGAGTTCTAGCCTACCAGGAAGATATCAGCTATTTTAATTATTTTTTTTTCGAATATACGATTTTTATTGACATTTTTCAACAATTCTGTAATTCAAGTATGCTCTGCTGATATTTTTTTAGGAGTTCTGGCGCTATTTCTGATTTAGAATAAAAGATATATTTGTGTTCTTTAAGAATTCGAGGAGTTCTAGCCTCCCAGAAAGATTTTAAATATTTTTATATTTCTTTTTTCACACAAACGATTTTTACTGAGATTTTTCAACAAGTCTGTAATTCAAGTATGCTCTGCTGATATAATTTTGGGAGTTCTGGTGCTACATGTAATTTATAATGAAAGGTATGTTTATGTTCATCAAGAAATCGAGGTGTTCTAGCCTCCGAGGAAGATTTTAAATATTTTAATATTTTTTTCACACAAACGATTTTTATTGAGATTTTTCAACAAGTCTGTTATTCAAGTATGCTCTGCTGATATTTTTTTGGGAGTTCTGGCGCTTCATCTGGTTTAGAAGGAAAGATATATTCATTTTATTTAAGAAATTGATGAGTTCTAGTTTCATTTGTTAACATGTGGGTCAATTCACTAGTTTGTTGCTAAATTTTTAGTTGAAGTGTGCTCTGTGGTGGTTTTAATGTAAAATCTGGTTTTCTAATATTTTTATTTAAAAGATATTTATATATTTTTGTAGAAATTTAAGATTTACTTTAATTGATCCTTATATAAAGTTTTTGATAAATATTTTAACGTAAAAAATGAAATTTCAAAAATAATTTAAATATTTTTTTCATGAGTCAATTCGAAAGAACTATTCTTAAAAATTATCAGGAACTATAGAGTTTACCCATATGTGTATAAAACTCGTCCAGAATTTTATTCGCAAGAAAATGATCTGCTACGGGAAGTTAGCAGATCATTTTTTTAACTGACTTTTTTGTACATAAAAACGGCAGAACTATTTCTGAAATCTATCAGGAACTATAGAACTATGCTGCATGCGAAGAGAACTCTTTTTTATTTTTGATCTGCTGGACAATGATCTGCCAAGTTCACAGACATTTCTTACAGTCTGTAATTTTTTTAAGAAACAACCTGTTATAATTTAATTGTAAATACTCAAAAATGTTGAAAAAATCATAAGGTTTGTAACGATACACGATACGATGTACACATTTTGACAATTACAAATTTTATATACTTTATTTTTCTTACACAAGATAATAGAGATAGATAGATAAGATACCTATGATAATAAAATACTAATGATGCTAAAAGAATGTACAAAAGAATCACGAGGAGAATAGGAGGACATAGAAGAATGTGATATGTGATGATAATAATTAAGGATAAAGTATGATACTATATTTGGAAAGAGTATAATTGATTATTTTTATATGAGCAGTCACATAAGAATTTTAAACAGCAATTTTCATTCCATCTTTTTTAATACACTATAAAATTTTGCTTTGGCTTTATATAATAAATTAAAAAAGACAAGAAAATAACAACAGGCTTATGAGGATTTTTGATTGTGCAGAAAAATCGTGGGGGACCACAAGAATTCATTTCGCATCTCAATCAAAGCTATCAACTATGTATAAACTCCATCACGGTACTTATACCTATATAGATAAGTGACCCATGAGTGAGGAATTACCTCACTTCTTCTTCTTCTTTTCTTTGCTTATAGCGTTCCGAGCGTGCCAGTTGAGCACAATTCACTCCGCCAATGTCACGTTGAATGGAAAACACACAAAGGAGATTGTAGAGTGAGGTAATTGTTAAGAGTTAGTTAAGTGTCAAACATTTGTATAAATTAAGACGTAACCATTTTTTTTTTTTATTTATTTACTAAGCAAAAAAAAATAACAAATATTTCATATAATCAGTGCAGCAAAAACCACAGTCGGTTTTACTGTGCTCTGACGATTCTTAAACAGTAGTTAATAATAATAATAATAAAAGTTTACAAAAGACAAAACACACACAATACAGCTGTTATAATATTTTGCACAAAGAAGATTTGTACTACGAATAACAAAATAAACTTATCATATATATGTGGGTAACTTGATTTTAATTTTTATATAAAAACAAGTTTGACGCTGTTTTGCTGTCCTATACAGGTTGATCTAGAAAGTATTTTTTAAGTACAGTTTATAATTTTTATGAGTTATTTTTTGTTTAATATTTCCAGGTAAGTTATTTAATAAGGTAGGAACAATATATTCCAGAACTCGTTTACCGTAAAAATTTGAATATCTAGGGATCTCCAAAGTTTGATTTATAATGTTTCTAGTAAATTTATTATGACATTTTTTTATTTGTAATTTTGAATTTAAGTATTGTTCTGATAATATTGAATATTTAATTTTAGTTGATATTGGCATTACTTTGCAGAAATTAAATAACTGGCTAGGGTCGTTTCGAAATTGGTTTTTAATTTTTTTGGGTACAATAGTTTTTAATAATCTTAGTTGAAGGTTGTAAATACGATCGATGTTTGTTTTAAAGGTTAGGCCATAGCTACTTAGTCCGTATGATATTATTGATTCACCAAGAGATCTGTATAGCATTAATAAAATTGAAAAGGGAATTTTCGTTTTAATTATTGTTAATTTAGCTAATAGGGCTCTTAATTTGTCGCATAAACTGTTGATATGACCCTTCCAATTTAAATTACTATCAATGATGACTCCAAGATAGCGTTGACTTTTAACTGTGTCAATGCAAGAACAGTTGCAGGAATCAACGTATGGTTTATGAAAGCATTGATGACTATGAGCAATAATTTTTATATTTCCTATATCTAAAAGCTTTTATAACAAGTGGAAAATATAAAGCTTGATATTCATGTAGGGATAAAGTTATGAAACTGTCATTTATGAAATATTGTGATTTACAGATATTTTCTCTACTTTTTTCAAATTTTCTAAAATATCTTATTTCAATAACACAAAACTTCGTGTATAAACAATATTAATTATACAAATAGAAATATTATATTAACGGTCATTTGTGGGATAAATGAAATGATTTTTTTTCTGGATTTTAAAGGACTTTCTTTGTTAATGATGAAACTTTACAGGAAAGACAAAGATAAACGAAGAAAGAAAGTCTGTTTTCCTAGAGAGAAGAATTAAAAGAATTTAATTAATTTAAGTGATAATTAACATTTTAATATATTTCACTGATTAAAAAATTCGTACACATCACCTGTATATCCCAACTTGAGCACTGTATATTATACTGTAACTGTTCCGCGACTGTTTCATAATGGTTTAATTCTATATCTGTATGCGAAACAACAAGCATCTATACTTGCTCTAATTTTTTTAAAAATATAAGCATAAAGATTGATCCTGCAAACTAGCTTATTAGTCACAAACTACTAGAAACCAGAATATATTTATTAAAAGAAATTAAATAACTTTATTAACCGCTAAGCGTTTCGATCAATATTTTAATATTGAAATTGGACTGTAAATGAAAAATTGCTTTAGCCAAATTTAGCAAAGCGTTCTGTTAAAATATTTATGATTTTATTTAAATACGAAGGTACTTCGTAATACTTTGAACCATCAGATTATTAATTTTTCTTCCCCTTGGATATTTTTAATTTCTTATAGACCGGTTATTAGAAAAAATTATGATATTTATTTTTTGTCATAATCATCATCTTAGAAACCAATTTGTCTTTACTTAAATATTTGAAAATAAAAAATGTGAAATATTTCTATTAAATTTTAAAAAAAAGAAATAATATTAATGTATGATGATATGTACATATCGTCCCTTAGCTTACAATGCTGCTAAAGTCAAAAATTGGCAGTTTTTACATTTTATTGCTATTCGATAGAGTGGCTTATTGCGCCACTCTCAACACCACTTAAGTCGTCATTCTGCCTTATATTTCTTTAGCATTTACTTTGCGTTCTGTGATTATTATCTTTATATATGACAGTTATAGTTGAAACGTCTTTAAAATAAGTTTAAATACAATAATATGAGATATATTATTAAATCTTATTTTTGTGGATTTCCAAATATAAATATACAGTTTTCATTTCATAAAAATCTACGTTTACATAAGCTGTATTTACTGACTTATATATTTCACCATGGTGGTGTGTACCCATATTATTTTATTTTAATTAATGCCGGGATACGGGATACTTTATTTCAATTAGACGTGATCCCACGACGTACGGAGCTCTGTATTAAGATTTTTTTTTATAGCTTCACGCTTTATCCCGCACATGGCAGAGTAGGCAGAAGGAACTGCAGGGACCGTGGGAACCTAGTGATAAGATACTCCGTTACTTAGACCCTGCTTTCTCCGTCCCCGCATTAAGATCACACTTTTTTAACTGATTTTTCAAAATTATTAATTAATAAACTTATATAACCGGTTAAAGCAGTCATCACAGATACATATGTTTGATGGAGTACAAACCAATTGATACAAATTAGTTTAAACTTGGTTCTGAAGTATGAAGATTCACACGGCTTATAATCTTAATCTCGTAAGGTGTCACATTAATATATTAGTTGTATATATTATTACATATAATATTAATTATTAGGTTTTTAGATAATAATTACTGGAACCAACATCACCTAAATCTAAAACAGTATCAGTCAACGTAAGTAACTAAAATTACTATTATTATTCTTTTACTACATTATTACTAGAAAAATTAAGAAATAACATCAAAAGCTTACTTGTTTTTTGAAATATACAGTTATTTTTGTCACCTGTAAAGTTGCGTAAAATGACTTGAGCGGTTGTTAGCTAAGAGATGATATCAAATATATACAAATATGACATAAGTAAATATAATTTATGATATTATATTATGGTTATAATTATTTGAATGCAAGAAATTTAATAAAAGGAATTAATATAAAAGGAATAAAAGGAATTAATATTTAATTTAATTAATATTTTATTTAAAAGGAATAAAAGGAATTAATATTTAATTTAATTAATATTTAATAAAAGGAATTAATATAATATATTTGAATGCAAGAAATTTAATAAAAGGAATTAATACATACCTACGCTGTTCCAGTTTTAATGTACTCATTCGGAGTAATTAACTATAAAAACAGTGATTTAAAACGCATAGATATCAAGACACGTAAATTATTAGCAATGAAAAAGGCCCACCAGCAAAAAGCAGATTTAGAGAGACTCTATTTACCAGTAGCGAGTGGTGGTAGAGGCTTAATTAATATAGAAAATCTGTATAAAGCTCACATTTTAAATTATAAATTATATTTACAACAGAAGAACGATTACTTAATAGAAGCAATAGCACAACATGATCAGGAGAAGGATAAATATTCAATACACAAAGATTCACTACAAATAGAAAAAGAATTCAGACTACCGCCAGATACAGCTCACACTAAGCCAGAAATAAAGAATAGCATAATAAAGAAGCAAAATGAAACTTGGAGAAATAAAGTTTTGCACGGCCAATTCCCTAAAAAAGTTCTCGATCTTGCCAACGTTGATAAAGAATTCACATTTAAATGGCTGAAGAAGCAACCTATTTCGCCTTCACTGGAATCGTCCATATTTGCTATACAAGATCAGGCAGTAATGACGCGCCAACATGAGCGAGATATATTGAAGCGGAATGTTGATGGCAAATGCCGCATCTGTGCGAGTAAGGACGAAACAGTTCAACATCTTCTTGCAGGCTGCGAAAAACTTGCTGGTACATATTTTGTGAAAAGGCATAATAATTTAGTTCAATATGTGTTCTGGTGCTTGGCTAGAAAAAGTAAAATTGAAACCGAAAAATTATGGTGGAAAGAGGAATTAAAACAACCAACTGTAAAAGAAAACAGCAACGCCAAGCTGATGTGGGAAATGCCCGTACAAACAGATATTACTATAGTGCACAATAGACCTGATCTGATATACATAGATAAAATAAACAATAATACATATTTCATTGACATCTCAGTACCATCTGATTACAATATTGGAGCAAAGGAAATTGAAAAAATCAGCAAATACCATCCGCTGAAAGTTGAACTCTCAAGATTATGGAACACCACAGTCACAATCGTCCCGATAGTAGTAGGAGCCACGGGAGTTGTGACGAAGAGTCTCAAACGGTACTGCGATAAATTAGAAGCACACATTAACATTCACATTCTCCAAAAACAAGCAGCAATACACTCTTCCACCATAATAAGTAAAGTCCTTGGAGATACCGTTTACTTAACTCAATCATCGCAAACACCACCATCATCGTCGTAGCAAGCCAATCATCATCATAATCATCATTTATACATAAATCATACTCATTAATACCTGCAACCTCTTACACCATCAAACACTTTGTCCGTAATTTATTTTACTCACCTATCCTCATCCTTCAGAAATAGAACCTACAACCATAACCAGTTAAAATATCTATCTATTCAATATTATTTTCATTTATTGATAAAAGGGGAATAATTAGAGCAATAAATATCTTTTTTCCTGAGGGTCTCAGGACGGGGTATTTATTAAATCCGACTAAGCGTGAAGAAGTTGTGACTACAATTATGGTTATAATATAAGTCAGTCTGATTAGATTCCATCCCTTGTAAATATTTTCTGTTTTTATAACGCTCATAAATCATTATAAAGCAGTTAATTCATTATCAATAACGCAAATATATCGACTTGGCTGGAATTAAACGTCGACAAAGATTAACGATGTTTCACATAAAGGATCTTTTCTCACCTACGGGATACGCCATGATAGATCACAGTCAGCAGTATCTAATCTTCCGTACTAAAAAAGTTATAGTCTCTCAAGAATTTCTAGCAAAAAGACAATATTTTATGTCGAAATCCCAATCGAAATCTTATCGTAATTACCTACTAAAAATAAAAATGAAATGTACAGGAAAATTATAGAAAATCGTAAAAAATCGTAGTTTCCATATAAAATATATTTTTGAACACTGTAATGATTACTTACCATAAAGTTTGAAATTACTTTCCAAAAAGACCATAAAGTCACGTGAAATATTTTGGTCATTAGATATTTTAGTTACCAACATTTGTTAGATTGTGAACCGCAAATAATAAACAATATTTTTATAATCATAGCAGCGCTATAAGTAACATATAATAATATGCGTTAAGTGATTTTAATAAAATTATATATTTTGGTATGTGTTAAACTACTATATATAAAGATATCATCGTGGCACAGAGGCGTAAGTGAAGGTTTGAAGGTTCAATTTCCACACGGGGAAGATGGATTTTTCGGCGATGAGTTTCGCCACTCAACACACAATGCCTCGAAAAAATGCGGAAAGCGGGAACAGAGAAAGCAGGGATTAAGCAATAGAATGTCTTAACACTAGGTTCATGTGGTTGCAGTTCCCTCTGCCTAAAACAAAAAGATATTAATACGGTTACGAGGATATCATAAAAAATACACTACTACTAACGGATATTTTTTAGAAATTATTAAAATGTACACGTAATTTTACGATAAAATATTAATCAGGAACCAAGAGGAGTACGTTCAAATCACGCTACATTCTAATTTGTTAAAGTTTTCTAAATACATATTTCTTTTTGATTGCGATGATACTATTACTAAATTGTCTTCACATAAAATTTTCCTATAAATAAACGAATATAACAAGTGGTCAAAAAATGCACGGAAGTTGAGTAAAGACAATTCAAATTAAGTAAAAGTTCATTGTGTTTAATTTTCCCGGTTTATTTTCTATGATTTTGACTTTTTTCCTAGAGTACGGTCGTCTTTTATAAAAGTCTCATATTTGTAATATCTGGTTTATATTCAAATCGCTAGAAATAACTTCATTATATATTTAATTTATAACATTAATATTAAAAATAAAACAAATATTAATATAATAATAAATACTGTTTATATGTTTATTTTAAAACTTTTTTATCAAATGTTATTTAGAAACTCTTTTCCTACCCTTATAATAAGAAAACAAAATATTATATAAGAATGACAACCATCGTGGCGCAGAGACGTAAGCGTCCGCCTGTAAACGCAACGATTTGTGGGTTCCAATCGGGGAAATTGGATTTTTCTATATCCATTTTCTTCGCTCTGAAAATTAGGCAAAGGGCGGCGTTGAGTTTCGCCACACAACACGCAATACCTGGAAAAAGGCGGAAAGCGGGGACGGAGAAAGGAGGGACTAAGCAACGAACCTAGGTTCCATGGGTCCTGCAGTTCCCTCTGCCTACCCTGACGGATGTGCGGGATAAAGTGTGAAACTTAAGAAAATACTATTTTAATATCTGATATTTCCTATCATAATATAGTGTGAGTAGTATTTGCGTACCTACTAAGATTTCCGTAATCACGCGGCAAATTTAACAGAATGTGGCAAAAAATGAACCATGCTTGCTCTTATATTATTATTGATGATTTATTTTACCTCGAAAATCACACTTTACATTACATACACTTGGTCCGTACTGTTTTATTTTTTTTTTAAGCTTCACGCTTTATCCCGCACATGGCAGGGTAGGCAGAGGGAACTGCAGGGACCGTGGGAACCTAGTGTTAAGACACTTCGTTGCTTAGTCCCTGCTTTTTCCGTCCCCACTTTCCGCCTTTTTCGAGGCATTGCGTGTTGAGTGGCGGAACTCAACGCCGCGCTTTCCCTAGTTTGCCAGAGCGAAGAAAATGGAAATAGAAAAATCCATCTTCTCCGACTGGGGATCGAACCCAGAAACCGTCGCGTTACAGGCAGACGTTGCACCTCTGCACCACGACGGTCCTCCGTACTCTATTGAACTTATAATTTGTTTATGTCCTTATCATAAATACTAATCATTTTTTTTTTTTTTAACTTCACGCTTTATCCCGCACATGGCAGGGTAGGCAGAGGGAACTGCAGGAACCATAAGAACCTAGTGTTAAGACACTCCGTTACTTAGTCCCTGCTTACTCCGTCCCCACTTTCCGCCGTTTTCGAGGCATTGCGTGTTGAGTGGCGGAACTCAACGCCGCACTTTTGCCTTAGATGCCAGAGCGAAGAAAATGGAAATAGAAAAGTCCATCTTCTCCGACTGGGGATCGAACCCAGTAACCGTCGCGTTACAAGCAGACGTTGCGCCTCTGCGCCACGACGGTCCTCACTAATCATATTACTGTTAATACAAGTATAAAGAATTAATATCAATTATAATCTCTATCTTTACATAATTTTATTTTATTGTTACCTAGAGCTAAGGATATGATGATATTCGAATAATATTATTTTTTTAATTCATTTGAAAGTATCATATTTGTTTAAGTTTTTTAAAAAAATAAAATATACTATAAATTGAAATTGATATGGCAAACGAATGGCTTAACGTCTATAAAATAGAGATATTGTTCAATTCGAATGAAGATCTGTAACTTCATATTAATTAGCACAAACGTCAAGCCATCAAATTGTTAGTTCAGTTTTGTTTTATTATAATGCAGGCAAAATATAAGCTACCGTTAGGCTCAGGATGGCAAATGTTTAAAACCTTTTATCATTGTGACCGTGAGGAGCGTGAAATCTTCTAAAAAATAAGATGTACCATCGACTATAACAAAATTCAATATATTTTATTATTCATTATTACTATAAGAAAATTCAATCTGAAATTTCGATTACTATTAGTTGTATTAACCCAGAACACTTTCAAAAGGCAAAGAAAATCCGGAGCCCGTAACAAATGTGTATAGGTGGCTCATAAATTATATTGCCTATCAAAATTTAAGATGTTAATAAAATAGAAAATTATAGAACGAACAAAAGGTTCTCGTTGACATTCTTTCTCATTGACACAATTTTTATTCGTTTTACTTTGAAAAGTTTTAAAACACTGAAACCTTTAAACCTCTGCAACTTTTTATCTCTACAACAATATAAAGTAGTATAATCCTACCATTCATATTAAAATAAATTCCAAAACACTATTTTGTAATGTTTGTCAATTGTCAGAGTACTTTTATTGGACTAAGGCGGTGTTAAGGTTATTATAGAAATATGGTACGATTATTTTTATATCAATCGTAAATAATGCCTATTGTTTATTATCATGAAGCTCAATCAAATGCGTAATATTTATTCTACATTTAGAAAATGCAATAAAATTGTAATTCAAATACTTTTATTACTTTTTCTGGCAATTTTGTTTAAAGGTAACTAAACGAAATGCGCAAAAATAAATATCCAAATAATCTTCTAAATAATCAATGTAAACAAATTTACTTCATACAAATTTTTCTACCGTTAAAAAATATTGAAATATCCAAGCTCACTCGTCACTTGATGAGCCATCATTTATATTCTTATTAAACATTTTTATTTATCTAACATTTTGTTGCTACTCTATTTAGTTTATAATTTAACAGTTAAAACGTACAATTATATTTTTACTAAGCAAGTAAAGTAGAACCGATCAATATTAAATATATTTAATTAATCTAACTACATACAAAATCAATAGCAATCGTAGCGCTTTCGCACAAAGGCGTAATAAACGTGATGGTAGTGAGACTTCTATCTCTATCTCAAATGCTGTTAGTCCTACGTCAATGTTTTTTTCTGCTTATTATAGAGATAGACACATATATTTATTTTTTCTCTACCTTTAATTTGTAGTAATATTTAAAGTTATATTCATTTTTAGGGTTCCGTAAAACGGAACCCTTATAGAATCACTCGTGTTCCTGTCCGTCCGTCTGTCACAGCCAATTTTCTCTGAATCTACTAGACCAAATCAGGTGAAATTTGGCAAGATGGTGTAATGCCCTGACCCGAACACAGATGTGTAACGTAAAAAATATTTTTTTGAAATAAGGTTAATTTTCGGGGGAAAAATTAGGTAATTAAAATTTTGCGAACCTTACTGAGTCATATATCAAATGAAAGGGCTTGTTATCAGGATCTCGAATATATATTTTTTTAATTTTTTAAAATAAATAATTTCGATGATATTCATGAAAAAAGCCGAAAAATGACCTTTCTTTTATTTATAAATTAAATTTATACCCCATCTGTACTAATAGGCATAAAAACACTCATGTTAATAATTTAATATAAACTGCTCCATCATAAAAGCCACTCGAAGTTTGATTTGCAAACTGCATCCTTAAGAGGTTCTTATATTAGCAATCTAATTGAAGCAAACTTTAAAAGCAAAAGCCAAATAATTCTACCCTTTTCGAATCTGTGCTGAATCACTTTATTACTTACGTTGAGATAGTAGGTTACGAAACTTTTACTCTTTGTATATATTTTGTTACTAAATAACATCTTTTATTGTTTCCTGTTGGCATACTTTCGAATTAGCCGATGAACCTAGGTGGCTGCACTTAAGAAAAAGAATATAATGTTGATATAGTAATTCCCTTATATGTGTTTAATTATTTTACAGTGGCTTTTTAATCTCTTTCAAATCTTGTACTCAAAACTTACTTTTGTAATATTATGTTACTAAAGGTTATGCCAGTAGAAGTAAATTCAATTAAAAGTGTTATGGTTATAAAAAAAAGCTATTCTTTAAATAAAATCCTACTAATGAGCCAGAGTTCGAGTATTTAAGAATTTTACACAAAATAAAATTTTTTTATTACAAAACTGAAATTTAATTTAATTTTTTTCTTGACTATATTGTGAAAACTAACAATAAAGATGAAACTTTACGTGAATAAAATAAATTATATTATATTATAATTATAAAATAATTATTATAGTTATATGTAAATTTTAGAAGGTAAAACAAATTTTAAATTTTTTGAATTAATTAATAATTGTTCATTTCAAATACTTTTAACATTTTATCTTTATAGCACACCTGACTGAAATCTAAATTAAATTTTTATCTTAATAAAAATCATATATTTTTACCTCGAATACCGTCCTTTAATTTCTATATTTGATAACATCAACGAACCATCATTTGAACAATACGGACACGACGTATACATGTGAGTTGGTATCACGATGCTTATCTAATTGTTCGCCTCGATTAAGCACTCTAGCTGTAGAGAAGTGTCATTAAGAGGGGAGATCCTAAGTATAATCTATCATTAGCGCAAAACCGCGCTTAGCAAATGAAATCAAAATGTATTGTTTGAAAAGCTTGCTTGAGGCAGTGTTTCCAGATCGAGACGACATGGGTACCTTCTAAAAGCGCGTCAACCTCCACTTTAAAGGCCGTGGGCTTCGGTGATCACTTACCATCAGATGACCCGACCGCTCGTTGGCCTTGTCCTTGCTATAAAAAAAATGCTTAGGCTGGATGATATAATGATCATTTATAAAACGATAAAGTGACTATAGCAACGTCATTACAGAAGTAGAGTAAAATTTCGAAAATGCGCGAAAATAACTACTTATTTTCGCGCATTTTCGAAATTTTACATGAAATAAATAAATACACAGAAAATTCTTATGTATTTGCAACTTTTTAAGAGACATTACATATTGGTTAGAGAAATACGACAGCACACTTAATCGTACCAAACTTAATTTATTACCAGCGCTGCCAGATCGTGGGTACAACAAACCCCCACTAAGCATACCTTTTTACATTTGACTCAATGTGTATGCTTACATAACCAAGAGAAGTAGGTTTGACCTACAGTCCGGGCTGACTGAATTCTTTTTGTACTGTAAATACTTAAGTAGTAAGCGTTTCAGTAAATAAAAATGACTAGACCAAAGTTTAAATAAAAATTTGCAGTCCGGAAGCACGTCTTGGCGTCAGCTTGCAACGGAATACAGTTGAACTTTAAGTATAGTAGATAGTTTAAATACAAGCAAAATTTCTGGACTAATGAACAAAAATAAAAGTCAAATGCTACATAAATATGTAATTACCAACATATATACATATTTATATTAGCTTGTGTAAATATGTATGTATACAAATAGAAGTTAAATACAAAAGATTAATTTTATGGGAATAATATAAATCCATAAGAAAGTATCAATAACAACTTATTTCCAAGTAATGACGAACAAAAAATAAAGCTACGTAATTGGAATGCGTGCTTGAAATATTTGTATTGCTGGTACAATTTGCAAAGGTCGACAAATTGATACTTAAGATTATATGTAATAATTTTGTGTTAGTAACGGACTAGCAAAATGAGTTTATTATCGTAACCAAGTTAATAAATAAATAAATGTTATGAAAAACAACATATTTTTGAACAGATAAACATGTAGGAAGATTTTTTATATTGTTTTATATTATTTAATAAATTTGCTTTGAATAAAGTAATAAATCACTCTGTCCCAAATTAAAATTGTGCGACAGTTTTAATTAACATGCAAACCGTAGTATCAACAGGGAAAACCTTTACATATTATACACATGAAAACAGTTCTATATTTACTGCTCTGTTCGTTAGTCATTATGTTTCTAGTATGTCAGATGAACCACACTGCCTAGTTGTAACTTTATTAGATGTAAATCTCTCCGTTATCTTTATTAATTTACAATTAATAAATAATTTTATTTTCTTATCGTCAAATTAAAAATAATTACACTATTAATATTCATCATAAGAAAGACATATTTTTTTTTTAGCTTCACGCTTTATCCCGCACATGGCAGGGTAGGCAGAGGGAACTTCAGGAACTGTGGGAACCTAGTGTTAAGACACTCCGTTGCTTAGTCCCTGCTTTCTCCGTCCCCGTCATTCCGTCATTTTTACATTTATTGATTTGAAGGAATTGACAGGATGCCGGCCCACCCTCCTGTCGACAGATAGGTATGTTGAAGCGCTATAAAGCAATCTTATATGATGTAAATATTGAAATGAAAATTAATATAGCTATTTCACAGATCGTTTATTTGATAGATCGTGTATTGCCACATCGGGCTCATAATTGTCACATACATGACTACTAAAATTGCTTTATATGTTTAATCTTAAATTTTAATCACATTTAAACGCTGAACTTATCACAATAACTGTTGCATACATACGTGCAACCACATGAGTTAATTGAAAAGCCATAGTATCATATTTAGTTAATTTATAGGACAATAACGTTAATGTGAGTATCATGAATAGATTAGAATCGTTGTTATAATGAACAAATTCCTTAATGGACCTGTTGAGATCCGTAATAAAATAATTATGTACTCTCTCCGATTACGATCATTAACGTAATGATCATAATCGGAGAGTACATTTTTTTGATTTATGACATTGGGCGTTGACATTTTGATGAATAACGTTGATTTATAGCATTTTTCATTGGAAAACAAAATATTTAATCTGTATTCAAAACAATAGAGTAAAAGAAAATAATCGAATTTTGCAACTTAGTGCAAAACAAATTACAATTATAAGAATATCAGATACGTAGAAAGTATAAGAATTGTCAAAGTGAAGTAAAAATTACATTTAAATTGAGTCTAATCCTTCAAACGAAAATGCATCATAACGAACCGAAATGAATGAAACAAAGTCTAAAAAAAAATTCTTTGAACAGAAAGCGATAAAATCTTCCACAGGGTGAACAAAGCCGTAATTATACTTAAATTCTTAGCTCCTTTTTCTACAATCCTTATCATTTTGAATAAAATCATTTAGTTTTCTTTTAAAATTACATAAAGTAAGTTCATTGAAGTAAATTATATTTAAATATCGAAATCAGTTTTTCCGACATTATATATAACACCGAGTGCAGTTAATGCTGATGCCTTGATGTGGTTACTTTTTTGCACAAGGAATTGAATCAACGAATTTTTTTTATAATTTTTCTCCTTGTGATCACAACACAAATCGACGAATTTCGCAAGTTAACACGTTATGTCTGGAAGAAAAAATTAAGGAATAGGGTCCTTCTACCTACCCTGCTATGTGCAAGAAATAGCTAAAGGTGACATAATTTGTTTGCAAATATCTTATTGAGGACAAACAATTGCCTACTCAATTATTTATCATTATAAAAAAATTAAGTTTTATTAAAAATTTATGTATTACTTATTAACAGAGGAGAAACTGCCGGGCCTATAGAGTTGTAGAAAGTCCAATCAGCGTTTGGGACTTGCGACCCAAGTGTATAAAAAAACGTTAACGCTCAACTTCACTGTCCGAGCTCTTACTACTGTATTATATAATATTATATAATACGACTGTCTTCTTCTTCTTCTTCTCTTTACTTATGGTGTTTCGGGCGTGCCAGTTGAGAACAATTCACTTCGCCAATGTCTCACACAAATGAAAATGTACGGTAAACAAAGGTTAATATTTACACAGTTGAAGAATGAATGATTAAAAGAGATCCAGTTTAAATAATATGACTGTATTCATGCAGTTTAAATGTCAGATGTTAATGACAAGTAAAGAACAATACAAACGAATCCTTAAATTTATTAGGGTTTGTAAAGGGAACAACGTCACCTCATGAATCTTAAAGAAGTCCATATTAACACAGATTCACATACCCACAGGCTCAATTTAGACTAAAATGCTAGCTGCATAGATGCTGTGACAACATTGTGACAACATTCCTTTATAGCGGAGGCTATTGAAGATCTAATTATCGCATTAATCTAATCGCATTATTAAGAACCACTTATTACAGCTCACGTCATTTCCTAGGACTGAGATCTTTTACGTTGACATCACAGCACATGGTAACTTATCATTTGCAGGTATATTAACATAATCAAGCATTTAAATGACTGTTAAATTAGCTTGTTTTACATCTTTTAATATAATATTTTAAGTGTCCTGAGTGTACTCTACCCTAAAGTATAATATACTCGTATATAGATGATTTAGTAACTAACAAAATTAAATTTTATAAACTTTCGTCTTTTATTAAAATTATTCTTAAACAACGATTAAATAAAATATTATTGTATATTAACTCCTGAAATATACGTTATCTAACTTTATTATACGTTTCTTGTACTGTGATATGTATTCCATTCCAAAATAAAAAATAGGTATGAAAAGTCGAATAGGTCACTCAATTGACCTGTGTAGGAGGCGAACTAGCCAGCATTATAACTGTAAGACTCAATTACAAATCTACAATTATAGCTGCTATTCTCATTTGTATAATTATCATTATTAGTATTTCCTGAATAATAAACATACCCGAAAACACAAAGTACATTTACTTAGTATATTATTATAGTATACAAAGAGATAACACGAGTGTGACATGATCGAGTTTTGTGGAAATTCCCAGGAGATATAAAATACACAGAACCGACAACGACAGGTATGACGTATTGTTTTATGTAAATAATAAATGTATCATCATCTGGTAAACTTTATGTGAAAGTATATATAGAAAGAAAATTTCACTCATAGTGCTTAGTGGTGAAAGCAAAAAAGTTATAGCACGATAACAAGATCATTACAACTTTCCTTCCATGATCTTAGCCGCCAAGTTTAAAGTAAAAGCAACGGTGTAAAAGCAATATTTATTTATTTAAAAGGAATGCTTGACATTTTGTACACAATACCTTAAAATGTAGCTCAAGAGTATACAGCCAACACACAAAAAATTGCGATACCTAGTATTTCAAATAGGATTTAAGAATAACCACTTTCTTATTGCGAGTAATTACAATTAATTCTTCTTGAAAGAACTTAAAAACTGTTTATATCTATTTTTTATCTAAAATTCTCAACAACATAATTAATTGCTCGAAATTACTTAATAAAATATAATAAATAAATTTTCTTGTTGAAAGTTTTCTTATAGAATCGAAACATTACGAGTATAAGGATAAAATTAAAAACTTTTATTGTTATCAATCGCATACTGTGACACGCTACGTTGATCTAGATTTACTTTTATTAATATATTTTTTAAATGCTATATTTATTTCCTGAAAACGATTAAATATGCGGTGAAATAAAATAAATGTTATCTATTACATATATTATTATAATTAAATTCTCTAGAAATTAAATAAACGATTTATAAGTTACTATAAATACTTTTTGCAGTGGAAACCTTTATTCCGTTTACTGATCAAAGACTTTTGTAATACGTTATTCGTTTGAAATGGTTTTCATAATATTGATTTGCAGGTACAGATTTATCAAAATGAAACTAATATTTTCAACAATTCAAATTTCATAGATACAGAAAAAAAATTGCTTCCTTAATTATAAATATCCGAGATATATATAATTTTTTAGAGTTAGAGCTAGCTTGACACATTACCTTCTTTTTACGAACATAAAAGTACGAATATAAATTATATGAAACGTGAGCTTTAAACTCGTTATCAAAACTAATAGAATGACTCCCCTTCTGGGAATCGAACTTACAGTTATTAGACGCACGCACATTAAATATTTACAGTCAAACGCTATGCCGCTGTGCCAATACGGTCTACCATATAATATTAATACATTTTAAATAATTTTATAAAAATCAAAGCAAAAACGTTATTTTTATAAATGATTTTACTTGAGAAATGGTCCATTTTGTTAATATTATTGAAGGCATTGATGTGCTTGAGCTTTGATGTAAGATTTTCATCGCTTCAATAATCTATTACTTTTCGTATAATGTATCCGATTTAAAGGTTGGTTTGATTTTTTTTTTCACATTATTTTGAATGGAATAAATAAAAAATCTTAATTATATTATGATCATAAATAGATTTTTTACCAATTTGAATTTGATTAATATTTTTAATTAATAAGAGAAAAACGTGAAGCCTTTGTACCGACGTGCACAGCACTTTCCATCGAGGAAATGGATTAATTTAATTTTCCTGCTCTGGTAACAAGATAAAGCGTTGAATCCGATTCACAAAAAACTATATACAAAATGGAACCTAGGTTTGTGGAACCTAGTTTTAAGATACTCCACTCGAGTATCTTAAGACTAGGTTCCATAAACCTACACTTCTATCATGTGGAGAATAGCGTAAAAGTCTTTGGTTATCATATTTTTAATAGAAAAGATAAAAGCATTTATAATGAAAACAAATTCAATCAGTAAAACTTTAAATGAGAAGTGTTTTAACTGTTTCAAAGTTTTGTTACACACAAAGGTTAAATCTTTTTTAAAAACGTATAAAAAATATAATGTTGCGAGAGTTGAACCACTTTTCTTAAAAACCTATGGCGAATAATACACGAGTAATGAGAATACATGACTTCACATGTCAGAACGCTTAAACTGTTTCCAACAGGGGTGGCTTCTAATTCAACTATCTTTCTATTTTTATACGTATCTTAAAAAGTAAATTATGATCTTATCGAATGAGTATGCATTCTGTACATATTATTTTATTAGTACAAATTATATATTATAGTATTGGTATAAAATACTCATTTCAATTACAATGATCTCATATGCTCAAGCACTCTCTAAGAATTATTATCATGGAGTTATAAATAAAAGTAGTATGTAATGTCGTAAAATATTCATCTACTGTGAAACTATACTTATAAATCCCAATGTGGCATGGACTTGGCTGTAAAAGTTTTTACGAGAGATTTCCCCTGTTTCTGCTAAAGTTATTTGTGGGTCAAATTTGGCGGACCATCTAGTAATTGAATAAATGCATCTGCTTAATGTAAAAAGGTTGCTATCTAATGGCACACATCTATCTTCTAAAGATAAAATTTGTTACAAACGAATATATTTGTCTCATATTTTGTATATAATTTTACCAAATTGTTTTATTATTCCAGTTTCTGTCTTAGCACAGTAACAATTTGTAAATGAAATAATATAGCCATTAAAATTTAATTATCGCTTTACATAGATCGGAAAACATAGAACAGAGTGGCTTGACACTAGGTTATCTATACCAATAGACAACTACATATGGATATAAAATACAGTGTTATATTACGATAGGGAGAACAAAACCGAAAACCCAATTGGAACACGTCAATTTCGCGTGGCAGGTGTGTTTAAATTATTGTCTTTGAAAAAATGATATGCTTCCAATATTGCTAGTTAGGGAATAGTTTTTATTACATAATTTATATCAGGATAGTTCATCATCAAGCAAGATTTATTACTAAATAAGCAGAATATGAATTCATAAAAAATGAAAATATTAAAAAAGATATCTATATCTGTATATTGACCATTTTTGTATCTATGTCTCACTCAAGTAATTACTTGTACCATAATTTTAAATATAGATTACACTAAGCATATGGTATTTAATTTTATTTGTAATAGATCATCATAATTTTAGTTTAGTTACCTAGGTTGTATATATTCAAATTGTGAAGCAAACATATTGACGTACAACACTCGCAATTCTAAGCATTAATGGCTTCCTCATAGTCAGCCAAATATATCCCAAAAAGGGGTTCATTTTACTGTACTGAGCCGATAAGCCAGAATCACTTACATACGTTCAGAGAGAAGAGAAGAAACTGCTTAGCATTCCATGGATTCACCGTGCGGGTGCCGGGCCCATCGCGTTGTAGGAAGAGGAGCTCCGATCAGCGCTTGGGACTTGCGACCCAAGTGTAGGTTTAAAGGGGCCCCTTTAAAATGCATTAACGCTCACCTTCACTGTCCGAGCTCCTCCCACCACCTAACCAAATTCGAAAAGATTCTGCTAATGCCGCCTTTGAAGTACGTTCTAGAAATGTATTAGTAATAGTTCTAGACAGGCCGAGATCTTTTAGCAAGCTAAAGAGAGATTTCGCTGTTATACCTCTCGCTCCTACTTCTACCGCGTATGAATTTACTCTAAACCTATTCCTGGTCAGTTCGTTAGTAAGCTCGAAATATTTATTAAGTTTGAAGCTATGACTTTTAGGTATATTAGTTTCCCACAGAACTGTAAGTTCTACCAGTACTACGCGTTTTAGGTTTCGAGAATAAAGAAAAATATCAGGTCTGGATGACGAAACACCAATGTCCTCAGGGATTTTATACTGTTTCTCATACGTGTCCATCAAAAGAGTCCAATCAGGAGCTGGATCTAATATTGAGAAAGGTTTTTGCGTGTGTTTTTTAACAGAACTTTCTTTCACAAACTCTGTTGAACGTTTGCTGGTTGTAATGTTTCTCTGTGCTCTTGCTACTGAAAGACTAACGGCTTCACGTATAATTTCTAGTACATTGTCATGGCGCCGCGAGTATTGACCACTTTCCAGGAGTACCCTACACCCCACCAGCATATGTTTAGCTGTCCCCACTGCCTCTTTACAGATGTAGCAAGATTTATCGGTAGCTTTACCCCATCTCACTAAATTACTTTGATCTGGAAGAGTCATTTGGAACGCATTCAGGTAGAATTTTAATAGTGCTGGAGACCAGTCATGAATTAGGGTGCGCCATTTTAAAGCTAAAGGGATACAAAATTCTCCCAGAGTTAGCCACTCGTTTTGCATTTCTAACCCCATTGCGTGCATCTTATACCTATCATTCTCGTCTTGCCGTATAAAAGATTTTATTATGTCCATATCTTGAACTTTCCTCTTTGATCCTAACCCTACTTTACTTGATTGTGCTCCTATCATAAATTGTTTATGGAACTTAAGTCTTGACTCGAGCTCTGGGACACTTCTGTCTTTTGGAAGTGAGGTAACAATCTCATCTCGTGATTTTCCCAGAATATGTGTTTTGGCAACTCTTAGATGTTTATAGAGCTCCGATGGTTTCTTTAATCTCAACCCAAAGTTATTTTTTTCCCTAAATAAGGTTGAGGTGTCTGCCGAATGCGCTAGCCCAAGCCAAAACTTCAGTATCTTTATGACGCTTGCATCTAACTTAGCCAAGAGGGTTTTATTAAAATCATATACGAGGAAAGGCCAATTCAGACGTGATGTTAGAAAATTGTCGTATATCCAAACTTTTTTGACATTACTTATAGGTTGATGTTCTACCTTTTCAAGATCTGTCAAAAAGCTGTCGACTAGTACATCTAAAGATGGAGTACGGCCTTTATAATCTATTTTCTTGCCGAGAAATTTAAAAGGTGCCGCTTCGGAAACTATAGAAATGCTTTTACCATCTGTTTTAAGTCCCGGATCGTATGAGGTATATTTAGTGTTTCGTCTACCCAGACATAAGCAGTGACACTTACTAGGTTTTGTCCTCATTCCCTTCGTCCACGCACAAAATTCTTCCACTTCATCCAATAGCAGCTGACATTGCTTTGGATTCCTAGTAAGTATCGCGAGATCGTCCGCAAAAGCAAGAATGGATTCTGTGTATTTATTGTTTAATACACAGAATCCATTCTAATAGTACCAATACAGCAATGTAAAACGAAATATCGATGGAATTTGAGTGCAAATCCTTTTACCAGATAAAAGTAAAAATATTAAAAGATAGTAGATATTTTGAATATCTAGAAAATGACAACCACAATTTGTCGGTGGTTGGTAAAATCTACAAAATTGTACCTTTACAAGTCTATTTGTAAGTAATTTAGCCAACCAACGTTCCGTTTAAACGTTAATATTAAAAAATATTGGCCTTTCACTTTTATGTGATGTGTTACCAGTACTACTTGTATATTATTATTAACTAATTGGACTTTCTAGTGTTTTATTCCCAGTTATTTGTATTTCCCTTAAGACTTTTAAATATTTATGAGAAGAAACTGCTTAGCATTCCATGGATTCACCGTGCGGGTGCCGGGCCCATCGCGTTGTAGGAAGGGGAGCTCCGATCAGCGCTTGGGACTTGCGACCCAAGTGTAGGTTTAAAGGGGCCCCTTTAAAATGCATTAACGCTCACCTTCACTGTCCGAGCTCCTCCCACTACCTAACCAAATTCGAAAAGATTCTGCTAATGCCGCCTTTGAAGTACGTTCTAGAAATGTATTAGTAGTAGTTCTAGACAGGCCGAGATCTTTTAGCAAGCTAAAGAGAGATTTCGCTGTTATACCTCTCGCTCCTACTTCTACCGCGTATGAATTTACTCTAAACCTATTCCTGGTCAGTTCGTTATTAAGCTCGAAATATTTATTAAGTTTGAAGCTATGACTTTTAGGTATATTAGTCTCCCATGGAACTGTAAGTTCTACCAGTTATATATAGAATATAGAGAGTTTATATAGCAATGGCTGTTATATATAGAAGGCTTTTTTAAATTGTTTTATTTGTTATTTGACACACTTGTACCCTAATAGATAGAGTACAGTCAAAATTTAACTGAAAAGGTGATAAAACAAGTAAAATAAAAAGGCTTCATTAACTTACGCTTTACAGCAACTAAACAAAGTGATTTATAACTAGGCCATACTAGGTAATATCATTTACCGATACGGGTGATCGAAATCCTCAAATATACGAATTCTAGTTGAGCGCAATCAAATGAGCCAGAAAATCGAATCTCTTCAAATCAAATATACACAGATTGTATTCGTTCAATTACGTGATTCTGCAGTCTTATGTTTATGAATTATTCTATTCTACTGTGCGTTTTTCATGTACCTTTAACCGTTAAAGAACATTGTAAATACAAAAATTAGAAATATTTTAGCGAATCCTCTAAGTTTTTATGATAGTTATTTACATATAGTATGGTCTATATATTTAGGTCTAATAATTAATTTAGTAAACCAATTTCTTTAAAAATCCTCCTTATAAAAGTTATAAGACACAATTTTAACTTAGCGACACTATGTACGTTGCAAAGTTGTTGCAGCACAATTTGATGGAGCGACTTAAAAACTCGCCCTTGTACGTCTCATCGTGTCCGCTACCTGTGGGCCTTTAATTATGATTGGTTACGGGTTCATATACAAGGTGAGAAAAGAAAAAATATAAGTTTATAATATTAAAATGCGCTAACTGCGAAGCTGTGTCGAAGTCATTAGAAAAATATAAAACACTGCAGTACACAACTAAATATATACACTTTAAAGTTTTTGCATACCTAAGGAAATTTTGATCTCCCCTATAAGAATTAATTTTGTATTCCAATCAAACTTGTCGGAAGTAGTCTCGAGGTAACTATGTGTAAACTCCGTCACAGTACATGTACTTACACACCTGTGAGTGTTTAAATTTTAATGAAACTTTACTACAAACTAAGACATAAAGTGTGGTTGTTCATAGGAAAGATACCCATCGAATGCTTCTAGTTCTACTTAAAAGCTTTCCAAATAAGTGGAAACTAAAAAGCTGGTTTTTCATATAGGGATAAAGTTGTCAAACTGTCATATATACAAATTAAATATGTGACATGTTTTTTTCCATTTCCTTTAAGCATTATTATATATCTCATTTCTGTAACACAAAACACGATACAATGACAATAATAACTATCTTTGTACATATGCATATTACATACTTTTATATATTTTTTTATAATCTGTATAGTATAGTTACTTGAGAATATTATTATTGATAGTAATGTAATTTCTTCTTAATATAACCTTATATTTTCCATCTTAGTGATAAAATTTTACAGGGAAGACAGAATAACAAACAGAAAGAAACTGTTATGAACCTTCTTTGCCACTTCGACTTGAATTCAACACAAGACTGTGGTCGAATTCAATATTGATCTATGTCATTCCAGAATGAAAATTAAAAGTATATGATTAACCCAAGTAATAATCAAAATTTTAATACATTAATATTTCACCGACTACAAATCGAAGCACTAAAGCATCATTTGTATCCAACTGTACCACAAATGCTATTATAAGTATGTAGTACGATGTCAGCTTCTATACAAACACAAAGTAGTTTACTTTTATTAGGTCTGAGATAAAACCCAGCTTAAGTTAAGTACTCAACATGTCTACTTATCGACCTCTGTACTGAGGTAAAATATATTTCGTGAAACCTTTTAACAGAAATAACATCTTAAATATTGTGCTTAGTACAAGTTCGACATACTTATTTTTGTACGTAGTTTAAATATATTTAAATATACGTGTTGTATGTATTAAGGTTGAATTTTGGACTGTACTTTATGTCAATTCAAGAAAAATACGTGTGTTCACCTTAATGATTTTATTGCAACTGACTTTAAATAGAATTGACAATTAGTTACAGCCCACCAAAAGGGCTGTAAGACCTTTTAAAATTCAATTTAATTGACAAACAAAATTGTTGAAATTGTAATAAGATATATACCTCTTACATGTTATGTTAACAATAATTGCAGTAGAATTTATAATTATGATAATTTACATGACGTTTACTTAATACATAAAAAATTGTATTTTAGTAATCAGTATTAATATTGATTGGGAAAGGGCACAATTTAGTTATTGATCGTTTTACCACATTACAACTACTTTTAACACTATAAACTCGCGTTATACGATCAGTACCAGGATGTTTGTCTATAATAAGTCCTAGTATCCATTTCCCAGGAGGCAGATTATCTGTTTTTATCACAACTATCTGACCAATATCCAACTCCTTTTCCTTTTTAAGCCATTTTGGTCTCTGTTGGAGTCTCGACAGATACTCCTGTTGCCAACGATGCCAGAAGTCTTCCACTAACCTTTTAAGATAGTGCCAACGAGAAAGTAAACTTATTTTTGCATCCCTCAAACTAGGCGAAGGTATATTTATAGGAGCTTCTCCGATTAAAAAGTGTCCAGGAGTAAGTGGCATATTTTCGACATCCGTGTCATCAATAGGGCACAATGGGCGTGAATTTAAGCAGGCTTCGATTTCGCATAATACTGTACACATCTCTTCAAAGGTTAAATTAGTTGTTAATATTCGTTTCAAATGGTGTTTAATAGATTTTACGCCTGCTTCCCACAGGCCTCCAAAATTGGGACTGTAGGATGGTATAAAATGCCATTTTACTCCCTCGACTGCAAGTTTTTCAAGTACTTGACCACTAAACTCTAATTTAGACTCCTTCCAAGCCTTAATCAATTCTTTGTTAGCTCCAATATAATTTCTGCCCTGGTCACTCCACAAGTCAGAACACCTTCCTCTTCTAGAAACGAATCTTTTAAATGCACCTAGAAATGCTTCAGACGACATGTCTCCAACATATTCTAAATGAACAGCCTTCGTGGCTAGACATATAAAGATTGCAATGTAGCCCTTAAATGTTTTTAAGCCTACCCTTAGACATAAGTGTTTGGTATGGCCCTGAGAAATCTACTTCGCTATAGAGAAATGCTCGAGCTGGATTCACTCTTTCTTTAGGCAAATCTCCCATAAGCTGACTTCTAGCAGTGGCATTGTGTCTACAACATATTATGTATGTAGTTTTTTACTAAATTTTTTGCCTTAATTATCCAATATTTAGATCTTATATAATTAAGCATCAACTGTACTCCTCCGTGCAATGTCGCAGTATGAGCTTGTGCTAAAATTAATTTTGTTAATGAATTTTTGTTATCTAAAATAATAGGATGTTTTTGATCTTCATTTATATTCGAATATTTCAATCGTCCGCCCACCCTAAGAATATTATTTACATCTAAATATGGGTTAAGCGACTGTATATGTCCTTTTTTTAATTTTTTATTTTTGCTTAATCGTTTTATCTCTTCGTTGAATATTTTATTTTGTACTATTTGAATACAACATAAGAGGGCTTCGTCTAATTCTTCCTTTGATATAGGAAGTGGTGTTTTATTGTTATTCAAATTTTTCAATGTATTTATAAATCGTTTACTGTATGTTATTATTCTTAACAATTCAGAAAGATAATCAAAACGTTCAAAATATTCACTTAAATCCCTTTTTTCTTCATTTTCTATTGTATTTATTGTCAATGTGTGTACTTAAATTTTTTGGTAAACTATAATTTATATATTTTTCTCGAAGCCACTTAGGACCTTTCCACCAAATCTGACAATTGTTTAATTCTTGTTATAACATTCCTCTTGAAATTAGATCAGCTGGATTATCAACAGAGCGTACATGAAACCAATTATTTCCTATGTTCTCTAAAATATTTACTACTCTGTTTCTGACAAAGGTTTGCCATCTCGTGGGGTCTCCTCGCAGCCAAGACAATACTACTGTGGAATCAGTCCATGCAAAAAATTGATTTCTACTTATTCCAGTAGCTTCTACGATTTGTTTTAATAAAGTTGATAATAAATATGCACTACAAAGTTCCAGACGTGGAAGAGAAAGACGTTTCGTAGGTGCCACGCGCCCTTTAGCTGCTATAATTCCCGTTTCATATTTACCATCTTCATTTTGGACTCGTAAGTATGCAACAGCTCCATAAGCTCTTTCAGACGCGTCGCAGAATCCATGTACGGAAATTCCATCAACCAAATTGTGTGAAGTGTTTAACCATCTTGGCAGGTAAGTATTTTTTAAATTATTGTAACTATTTCTTATATTTAACCATTCTTTTTTTATTTCACGTAAAACTTCTTCATCACAAGCGGTGCCGTTGAGCCATAATTTCTGGATAATGATTTTTGCAGGTATTATTGTTGGAGCGAGCCAACCCATAGGATCAAATAGACATTGGATTTCAGCTAAGATTGTCCTTTTTGTTACTGTTTCAGGACTAAGAGGTAACTGAAAATCATATTGGAATTGGTCGTTCCCCATATTCCAGACTAGTCCGAGAGCTCGAATTGTTCCGTCGACCTTGATGTTAATATAGACATGACTACTTCGTTCTGATTGGTCAAATTCGTTTAAGAATTTAGCGCTATTTGAAGCCCACTTTTGCAATTTGATACCACCCTTTGCTAAAATATGTTTTATTCTTTTGCTATGTTAATAGCATCTTCTACTGTATCTTTACCAGACATTAAGTCATCCATAAAAAGTCATGTTTGATAATATTTGCAGCTTCAGGATTGGATTCACCTTCATCAGCGGCGACTTGATGTAGCGTTTTTACCGCCAAATAGGGAGCACTTGTGCTCCAAATGTTACTCGGAGCAGACGATAGTCCTTTACGGGTTCATCTGAGTTTTCACGCCAAAGTAATCTTTGCAAATCGGCATCCTCTTGACTTACTAAGATTTGACGGTACATTTGTTGAATATCAGCGACAAAACATATTCTTTTTAATCGCCATCTGATTATAATGTTCCGCATATCTTCCTGTACTTGAGGTCCTACTAACAACTCATCATTAATAGAAACATTATTTGTTCCCTTGTATGAGGCGTCAAATACAATTCTAACTTTAGTCGTTTCTTTGTCTTCTCGTATAACTGGATGATGTGGTAAATATACGGAAGGTTTATTTATTTTATTATTTGTGACTTCTTCCATATAATTTTTCTCTATATATTCCTTTATAACCTTGACGTACTCATTCTTCAATTTTAAATCCTTGGTAAAACACTTTTCTAACATGTTCAATCTTTTCATAGCTATATTTCGTGTATCTCCTTCTGTTGATAATAGTGTTTCTGTCTTCTTTGGTAATTGTACGATGTATCTTCCCTCTTTCGTTCTATAATTTGTTGAATTGTATAAGTCTTCGCATAATTTTTCCTCTTTAGTATATTCATTTTTGTTAGAAGTTTCTATTATCCACATTTTCTTCAACATATTTTCTACATCAACATGATGATGAGTGACAACAAATTCTTCTGAAGCTATGTGCTGTGCAATATTTCCAAAGAGTATCCAGCCTAGTTTTGTATTAAGTGCGCATGGAGAACCAGGTGGACCTCTTATAATATCACCTATCAATATTTCAGCACATACTTCAACACCTAGAAGCATGTCTATTCTACTTGACTGATTAAATTTAAGATCAGCCAAGAAGAGTCCTTGTATGTGCGACCAGGCGTGTTCTTCAATTGTTTTTGTTGGTAGATGCTTTGTTAGTTGAGAAGTCATCACATAAGCATTTATGTTGAGTTTGAATTGATTGTCATAGCATGAAAGAACTTCTAATTGTACAACTCGGTTAATTGACGTCCTTGTAGAACCAACTCCTGTTATGGATCCTTTTACTACAGAACCCTCAAGTCGTAATAGTTGTGCTGCTCTTTTTGTAATAAAACTTGCTTGAGAGCCTTGGTCAATCAGCGCACGTAAGGTTGTAATCCGTCCATATCTATCCTTAACGGGCACGATTGCTGTCGCTAACAATGCTGTAGATTTCTTTGTTGTATAGTGTGTCGATACTTCAATATTGTCTTAGTGTTGTTCCAGATTACTATGATGAGTTTGAACATCAGTCGGTATTTTCGTCTTATGCTGGTGCAAGAGTGAATGGTGTCGTTTATTGCATACTCGATATGACATAGGAACTCGGCATTTTATAACTGAATGCCCTGGAAGTAAGCAGTTATAACACAAATTATTCTTCTGTACAAATTCGCTTCTTTCTGTAGGTTGCATTTTTGCGAATTCTTTGCGGTGACATATGGTATGGTCTTCTTTGCACATAACGCATGATTTGGGGTTTGTTGAAGGTGACGATATGTGAAATGCTCGTTCTCTTATACTCCTGTCTCTGGTACTACTCGAAGGTGCGATAAGTTCTAATGTTCTAAATTTCGATTCAAGAAATCGCCTCAAATCAAGCCAAGTAGGTATATCATTACTATTTTCTTTATAAGAGTATTGTTCCCAATCCTTATGAGACTCTGGGTCCAATTTTTGAATTATCAAAAATATAATTATTGGATCCCAAGAGTCGGTATTAATTTGTTGATTATTAAGACTATTTAGACACTCCATTGTCGTATCTAAAAAAAAATTTATCTGATTTGCTGTTGGAGCAATAACCTTTCTTTGGTTTATTAATCTTTTTATTAATGAATTTACTATTAACCATTTATTTCTATAGCGATCTCTTAGAGTAGTCCATCCTTGCTCATAATTAATCTCGGTAATTTGAATATGTTTTAATAATGCTTCAGCCTCACCCCCGACACTAGTTTTCAAATAATGCAATTTTTGAACATTGCTTAAAACTGTATTATTGTGCACTAACGAAATAAACAAATCTTGGAAGGCCGGCCACTCTTCATAATTTCCGCAAAATGTCGGCAATTAAATTTTAGGTAACTTAGTAAAGTTGCAAGTATGCAGGTGTGAAGAATCACTGTGAACGGATTTCGAGACAGATCCTTGTTGAGTTATTTCTGTTTTCTTCGATGATATAGTATATAACATATCTTTTAAAACTGCATGCATGTTTAAATAAAGATCTTCACAAATAAAAAAATCTTCATTGACGAAGTAAGAAATATCCGATCTCTTTTCACGTGGGGTCAATTTGACTAACTCTTCATGAATGTTTTTAAAAGAACTCCAATATTCATCAATACAAGTTAATCGTGATTCTATATATCCTTTCGTCAAACGCTGTTTTGGACATTTCTTTAAATTAATTTGAGTTTTTTGTAGAAGTCCGGTTTTTTCTTCCAAAATATTCAGTAAAGCGTCTTGAGAAGTCATCTTGTGTATATATATTTTTACTAATTATTTTGTTTTAAAACGATATTTTTATTCAAATGAATATATTTTTCTAATAGTAGTGCGTAAACACAGTCTTCCGCGAATTCTTATTTCTGGAATGCGATGCCTTTTGTATTCGTTCACGGTGTCTTAATGAGTTCTCCATCAGGCTCGATGCGACCATATGTTGTATGTATTAAGGTTGAATTTTGGACTGTACTTTATGTCAATCCAAGAAAAATGCGTGTGTTCACCTTAATGATTTTGTTGCAACTGACTTTAAATAGAATTGACATGCAATTAGTTATATTAAACTCGAACAATACGAATGTTTTTTTTTATATTTTTTAAGAGTATATAAAAATCGTTGAATTCCGCCACTCAACACGCAATGCCTCTAAAAAGGCGGAAAGCAACGGAGTGTCTTAACACTAGGTTCATATAGTTCCTGCAGTTCCCTCTGCCTACCCTGCAATATGCGAGATAAAGCGTGAAGCTAAAAAGAAAAAAAAAAATAAGCATTATTTTTCTATACAAGTATAACTCAAACAATATTGAGATAAAAAAAAAACAAATATCTGTTGTACATCAAGAGATATTAAAAAAATAAATACATTTTCCTATGACTGAACAACAAATTCAAAATGTATTCAGAAGGGCAAAATGTGTACAAGTATGCGTAAACTGAAGTCGTCGAACACTCAACTCAACAAAAGTGTTACGGCCTTATTCATAAAAAGTTATAGCACGCTTAAAGACTCGATATAGTACAGTTGTCAAAAAACGTTATTCATAACAGCATTTTAGTGCCAATCAGTTCTATAAACCTATCATAAAGTTATAGAGCCGAGAACCCTACTATAAGAGTGTTTTAAGGTCCAAAGATGGCCGATTCATATAACAGCTCATTATAGTTCATACTAATATGAGCATTGATATGACGTCGTCGAGTCACTTGTCATCAGGAGTGTCAATTTCAGTTTCGTAAACAATACAATATATCAATTGACATTTTGTTCGGTATTTATTAACTATATTTAGTTATTAACAAGTTTATTAAAAATAAATTCTACATAAGCAAGGTGCACAGAACATAGGTAATACTTGTCCACGTCTAAACAATTTTCAATTCTTTGTTACTTTTGTCGTTTTACTTCTTTTGACTTTATTTTTTAAAAATTAAGTAAGTTTATAAACTAAAATAAAATAAACATTCGTGTTTTTGTGATAACAACGACGTAAATCAAGCCGGTATATGTCAAGCCAGATCCAATAATATATTTTTGTACGTAATATTATCTGTGGTCATACTATGTCAATGCGTTTGTCACTTATCATCTGTGGATTTACTGGTATTTTCGGCAACAAGTCGACCGACTTCAGCATAGTGGCAACATTGTGAACGTATAAATCAAATTAGTGACACTTTAGTTATAGAAGGCTTATAGAGCGTTTATGAATACAAACATTTATCCAACGTTCTATAAGCCTAAAGAGCGTGTTAACTAAAGTATGCTTAAAACGTTTTATAAGACTTTTTTATGAATAAGGCCGTTAGTCTTTATTAGTTATACAAAAGTGTCCATTGTAATATTTAAATTTTATATGTGAATCACTACAAAGGGAGTTTGTTCCCGGAATCGAATTTATAATTGGTAACACGCTTTTATGATATATTCACGATCAAGTTATTATTATATACATTTAGATGACAGATATTGTATTTATTTAATATTTGTAACAAAAAATCTAAATTAAAGAAAATATTTTATTCATCTAATGAAATATATGTAAAAACTAAAGTAGTCTAGGTATCTTTCTTTATGCAATTTATATTGCCTTTGTCTTTCTTATTTGTAATCAGAAATGGGACATGAATGTTCTATTTTACAATAATTCTTTGTACGATCTCTAATTGTGGTATATACGCGTTGATGTTTTGTCGCAACAATTCGTTTAAGAAATAATAAAAGATTTGTTCCTATAACACTCGAATGTTTACATACATTCAATTTACATATTGAAAATAATGACATGCGTAACTAAAATTTTTTATCTTATTTTAATTGTGAGTAGGATTTACAAAGATTGAATAGTTGTGCTTTAATTTTTGTCTTATTTAAGAGTTGTTTAACTAAGACCTGTAATGTAAATTCGTCGTATATAATAAAAGTTAATATATACCGAAATATAATAAGCAGCATTGTCTTGTTAATTCAACGACACTCGTCTACAGAAAAAGTCTTCCAGCTACGCACTGTTTCTGGGCACTTAAATATATATTGCCTGTAGTTGTTTCTTGTCTTAGAATGTAAGAAGTACCATTAGAATAATGGTATTATTTACATTCTAACGGCCTTATTCATAAAAAGTCTTATAAAACGTTTTAAGCATACTTTAGTTAAGTCAGATTTTAACCTTCCTTAGAAGATTACCCTTTGATTATTTTTATTTCCTTTTAGACCGATTATTTAAAAAAAATATGATTTTTCTTTTTCTATCATTATTTCTTGAAATATCAATTCTTGTCTTTGCTTAAACATTATAAAATGTGATGAATGTGATATTTTTTTATTATTGTTTATAAAAAAAAGAATAATATGTATATATGCAGTCGTAGTACGTGGTACGTGACTGACATCGCCTATTTTGATATTGTTACATATTTTACAATTTAATTTATTATAGTCAAGCTAAGTGGCTGTTTAATAAAAATTGAGTAATTCCTTAACAGATATCAAGATATAGTTAATATCAAGATATCGAAGAATATAGTTAGGAAAAGCATTCAGAAATCATCTATGACTACAACACACCACCTTTTTTTAAATATAACTTAATCGACTTTGATTAAGATTTCAAAAAACATTGCACATCTGTTTTATTTCGCTTAGATATTAATTAGGTAGCTTGGTTTTCTGTTGTTTATTCGATCTTATGAAAGATTTAATGGAACTGTGCCTTCAGGGCAAGAACGCGGAAGAAAAATATCAAACATATAATATTGCGAGCCATCCAATTAATATTAATATTGAAATAACGGCTTTTGTTACAAGAAAAATTATTACTTCTATTCAATTTAACTAAAAATAGTAATTTTTTGTCAGTATTCGATAGTATTAAATTATAAAATATTCTAGAGAAATATTTAAGAGCGCTTTTTATTAATGCGTGTGCCGTGATTATGACAGGAGGAGAAATCGAATAAAACTACTTTATGTATGTATTGTATGTAATTTGTGACAATAAAGCTTATTCCAGATGTAATTTGTAACACAAAGAAATTTTGTGTTTTTATAGTCGCTAATCTGACCGGGTCCTAAAATAAAGATATATTTATTATACCTATTAACTTTCTTATTATTATTTACTTTGATAGCGCGGCGTTGAGTTCCGCCACTCAACACGCAATGCCTTGAATAAAGGTGGAAAGCGGGGATGGAGAAAGCAGGGACTAAGCAACGGAGTGTCTTAACACTAGGTTCCTACCGTCAGTTCCCTCTGCCTACCCTGCCATGTGCGGGATAAAGCGTGAAGCTAAATAAAATTTACTTTGATCAAGCAATAAGAGCAGTCGTTTCTAAATATTATATTTTCTTGTGGCCTTTTATGAGGTATATATTATCGCTCTATTGTGAATAGTCTTTGTACTAGAACTCGTAAAATTTTACGACCAAAATTAGTTCCGATGAGATATATTAGATGTTCAATTAGATAAAAAAATTACTGCTTTATGTGTCAAAGATGAACCTTTGAACATTTATTAAGGTTCAAATATAAAAAAAGATGAAGATTGAAGATTAAAAAAGTTTGATATAAGCTAATTAAAAATGTGACTCAGAATACAACAAATAAAAAAGCACAAACTACGAGAGAAAACAATTTAAAATCAACCATAATCATTTCAGGTTTTTTAGTTTATTTGCTTTCCTTAACATTTCGTTTAAGCTTAAAGCTTCTAAACAATGCAAACAAAGGAACATTATTAGAATACTTTTGTAGAGTATACATATAATAGATTTCTATTATACTTTTGTGACGTATTAATCATTGATATACATTCATTATACACGTTAACTAGTCGTGAAAAGGCGTAAAATTCGTCATATGAGTGTAAAATTTGTTTATTTTGAATGAATTTGATTATAACAGATTTTTATGGTTTTAAACAATTATCCTCAAAATAGAAAGTTTTAATTGTATCAAATGATACATTTAAAACTTTCTATTTTATTTATTACTCTATTTCCTTGAATATTTTAGTTAAAAATATCAGTACTTTACTTTTTGTTTTTTAAGTAAGTTGTTAGCAACAGTGTTTATTATTGTTGCTAACAAGTAAAAAACTAGGTAGCACATATTCAATACATGTGTGATATAAATTACCATAACGCAAATAGCATTAAAGGTAATAAATCTGCATCCATTATTATTGGTGAGGCAATGGTAAGTAATATAGCGATAGCACCCATAAAATTATACTCAGTCATACAAAACCACACACATACGTTGCATATTGTGGCATAATGTGGCGCACTTGGACAGATTTATTGAACGAGCTTGGCATGACAAATTGTACTGTAACACTCATAGGGCAACATTTTTACAAATCTGTTTTAGTTTTTATTTTGCACATACATAAGTAATTATAGTCCATTGAAATGTTACATTTTAAGGGCCGAGTATTGCATTTATTAGAGGACGCAATTTTGTTTTTGAGACATATGTGGGGGTCAATAGAAATTTGACTTCAAGTTTGTGGGGTCGCCACCCTTTTTTTTTTTTTTTGCTCTATAACATTTTTTTATACATTTTTCAATAAAAATACCTCAGACCAATCTTGTAAATAATCTTTTGAGGAAAATTTTTGTCTATATATTTTTTATTTGATTCATCTTAAACGTTGTTACAGCGCTCCAAAGTCGAATGAGTTCAATAGGAATTCAATTAAAATCCAGTAAATATACTCTCACAGTTTTTAAAAAAACTTTACTTCTTTATCTTTTTCAAATGTTTTTAAGCCTGCAGATTTTACCTCAATTTGGCCGGCAAAAAAGATTTGAAAATATATGATTTCGTCTAATGATTATATAATATAAATGTAATTTGATATAACCACTCAACACATAATGCCTCAAAACGACAAATAAAGAAGACAAATTGACTTAACACTAAGCTCCCTTTACCTACTTTATGATACTGGAAATTTTGAAAATAGACCTAGGTCTGGTAGAAATCCCTACCACGACGTGAGGATCGCCACATCCAATTTAGATCCGTCTAGAGCGTGCAGTGACAGGTCGTGAATTACAAAATCAAGTAATGCTGCGCGTGTTAGTGTACATGTATACCAAAATCATTTGTATACCAGCAAACCTGTAAATCACGAGTTTTGTAAAGTCCTTTGACGTGACTTGAAAAGACGGAGCTTGTTATTTTTAATTACACAGGATAGTTACTGCACCGTGTTACATAGAGGAAATCTTGAAGCATCGTGTGATCCCATTTGTATAGCTTGTAGAGCTTGAATATCTGTTATGTCCGTTATTGCCCAAGCGTCTTAGTAATCACTGGACCATACTCTTATTCGAGTGCTACTTTGGTATGTATTATTATATCACAACTCCCGCAAAGCATGAAGGGATCAAGGCCAAGTTCTAGTCGTGGTATCCACCAGCGCTTCAATTAGAAACTACTACCATATAACCTAAGTCTTTATTCGCTCAGAGAACAAACAAGTTTAACGCTGTCAACTTATATGAGTTGTACTTCCTAATTTATTATAAGTAAGTTATTTATATTAATATTAAATACATTTCAATTGAAATATCTTGAATAGTATAAAATAGTAGTTCTTTTGACAAATATAAAACGCCATCAGCTGCACTCATTGAGTTACTATGGGACACTGAAACATTTCATTTACAAGACACTTTAATAGGATTTTTTGCCTACTGATTAATATATCTTGATACATTCGTTGTATTATGCTTTTATGTATTTTTTTCGTTGGACAGAATCACTTAGAGAATATAAATATAAAACGATCAATTAACAAATATTTTGCCAATTTGGAGACCCATTTTCGTTCGTATTATTCATTTAAGAATATATTCATAATATTCATGTTTTTTTTTTCGCTGACGTTTGTTCTGGTTGACACACGTGTTAGTGAGAGTTTTTATTAGAATAGTGTTTTTTCTTTCTATTTTACTATAGTGAAAATTGTTTTGTGTTATAAAAGGTTCCATTCTAACAAGGTGGTTGTTTGTAGTGAGTATTTGTGTTGTTTTATTTAGGTTAGACTAGTTTAAGTAAGTTTAGGTTATTTTTTTCATTATGGATCCTGATCCTCCACCTGATCCCCCTGATCCTGGTGGTTATAATTCCGAGTCTTCGGGAACACGTAAAAGACAAGGGGAAGCTTCATCCTCTAATATTGTAATTTGCGCAAAAAAAAACAATTATATATCCCAATACCGCGACGCCTTCTATCCAAAATTTATATGTTCACCCGTCCCTTTCTGAAAGTCCGAAATCCTATATAGATTCCGATAAAGGCCCTTTCATTGTGTACGTGTCGAGGGAAATACCTGACCCAGCAGCTGGTACTTCTATAAGAGCAATTAAATTTGGCCAGTTCTTACACAGAAATAAGATTACAGGTATTACTAATGATGGTGTTAAGAATGTTGGTCGGAATAAGATCAGCGTTCAGTTCTCTTCTGCTACTGCAGCGAATTTGTTTTTAAATAATCCTGTATTAAAATTATGTAAATATGTTGTGATTATTCCAACTTTCAATATTACTCGAATGGGTATAATTAGGGATGTTCCTGTGGATTTTTCTCTGGATGAACTAGTTGAGTCTTTGGCCCTCTTGGTCTGGACTAGTATTGAAAGCAAGGAGATTAAATAGGAAGAATGTAAGTGAGGGAGTAACTACATGGATCCCGACACAGTCGGTTGTAGTTACTTTCCGTGGTCAGGAGTTGCCTGATAGGGTCTTTTCCTATCATTCCTCTCTCCCTGTTGAACCCTACAAATTCCCAACAATCCAATGCCTTAATTGCTGTCGTTTTGGACATGTAAAATCTCAGTGTAGATCTCAGCCAAGATGTTATAGGTGTTCCCAGTCACATACGGGTGATCCATGTGACAAAAATAAAGAGAACTCAAATAGAGACATCTATTGTGGTAGTAAGCATTTTGCTACTGACAAGGATTGTCCTGAGTTTGCAAGGCAACAGTCAATAAAAGTTGTTATGTCACAGGAATGCATTTCCTACATAGAAGCAGCCTCCCGTTTCCCGTTTGTCCAACGTTCCTATGCAGATATTGCTAAGGAATTGTTCTCCCCTCCTATATACACAAATGTTATCCCCCATTAAAGGAAATCTACTACCACTCCTTTCACCAAGTCCTATCGCAAAACCGTTTTGCAATCTCCCCGTCCCCGCGCTCCTCTAGCAAAGGGATTTGATAGACAAGCTCATCAAGCCCTAGTTGGTAATTGCTCCTCTTCCCTTCCCAATGGTTGTGCACTCGGGCAGGGTGTTGATAATTCAACTGATTCTCGCAAGGACCTGTTAGTTGCTCTTACAGAAACCCTTGTAAGCATAATCTCAACCTGCGATGAACTTCCCTTACCGTCCAACGTTGCCCAAAACCTACTCAAGATATTCAAGATCCTTAATAATGGCTCCACTGAAATTCCTCCAGTGGAACAGTAAAAGTGTTCGGCCTAAAAAGCCTACTACTTCATATTGTTTCACTATATAATCCTGTTATTGTTGCCCTCTCGGAGACATGGCTGCTGCCTGATGACTGATTCAGGGTGTCAGGTTTCTCCTGTCTAAGGGAGGACAGGAATGATGGGTATGGAGATAGTGCCATCCTTATCCGGCACTCCTCTCCTTATTCCCGTATCCCTCTCCCTTCTCACAGTCAACAGATTAATGCTGTTGCTGTGAGAGCTTTTAATATCTCCTTTCTTTCTGTTTATATTCCTCATCCTTCCTCTTCCCTTTTCCTTGAGCTAAAGTCTATTATTTCTTCGCTTCCTCATCCTGTACTGGTCCTGGGTGATTTTAACACCCATCACACTTTGTGGGGGTGTTATTACTGTGATGGATTCTCTCCTTCGTTGGAGGATATAATTGATGATGTTGATCTCTGCATCCTCAATGATGGTTCACCGACCCGTAGGGTTAATCCGAATCAGAATCCTAGGACTGCTATTGACCTTTCCTTATCATCTCCTTCTCTTGCTTCCTTACTATCATGGTCCGTACTTCCTTCCACCTATGGTAGTGATCATTTCCCAATTAATTTGTCGATGGATAATCGACTTCCTTCCCCACTTAATACTTACCCGCTTCTAAAATTTAACTTAAAAAAAGCCAACTGGAATGAGTATGCTGACTCTGTGGATCGCATGTCGGATAATCTTCCTGATTCTGTTAATTATGAGAATGTCATTCTTTGCTATGATCGGTTTGTCTCTGTCATTTTATCTGCAGCTGACTTACATATCCCCAAAAAACATTCCATTCAGAATCGGTTGCCTTCCAATCCCTGGTGGGATCAGGAATGCTCTGATTCTGTCAATCGGCGAACATCTGCTGAGGTGTCATACGCAGCCTGTATGACAATGGAAAAATATATTGATTTTAAACGAAGCGATGCTAATTTCAGGAAACTTATTTGGAAGAAGAAAAGAGTTGGGTGGGTTAATTTCTGTGAATCCCTTAATCCTCGCACTCCTTTCTCTGTGGTGTGGACAAATGTTAAGAGGTTTCGCCGATCTCTTAGCAGTATCCCTAGTCCTAATTCCAATAATCCGTCTAAATGGCTTAACGATTTTGGTGACAAATTGGCTCCTCCTTTCGTTCCGCCCTCTGATTTGTCCTTTGAGTTGCCGATTGAGTCTTCAGAGGAAATGGATGCTCCCTTTTCTTTGGAAGAGCTCAAAAGCGTCTTAACGGATTTGAAAGACACTAGTCCAGGCGAAGATGGTGTTCCTTATTCATTCATAATAAAATTGAATGAAAAATCTAAACTTTATTTTTTAAATTTGATTAATAATATATTTTAATCAGGCAACATTCCCAGTTCATGGAAATCCCAGTTTGTTATCCCTACATCATCTACATTAGCTAAAATTACTGAACGGCTTTTGAAAAACCGTTCGGAATGGATATTGGAAAGCAGAAATATCTTAGCTCCCTCTCAGTTTGGCTTTAGAAAGGGGGTTAGTACGGTAGATAGTCTCAGTATTTTTACTACAGACATTCGACGAGCTTTTGCCAAAGGAGAGTATTTGGTAGGTGTTTTCCTAGATGTTGCATCTGCTTATGATAATGTCAATCTTCCGCTGCTCAGGCAGAAAATGCAACAGCTGAGTATTCCGAGGAGGATGAGTCATTTCATTTGTAATTTGCTAACCGGTCGTACGGTTTCTGTTAAACACCCGCTTCTTACTGTACCCTCCAGACTCGTCTGGAAAGGTCTTCCTCAGGGTTCCGCTCTTAGTCCTCTGTTATATAACATTTATACACATGACCTCGAATTTGCTGTTAACAATTTTTGTAACATCCTTCAATATGCTGATGACATCGTCCTTTATTACAGCTCAAATTCTGTAGAGGACATAACTTTTCGCTTAAATTCTGCTTTGCACTATCTTGATCAGTGGTTATTTAATCATGGTCTTGCACTATCCATTGCAAAGTGCCAAGTGGTGGTATTCTCTAGAAAGAGAAGTACCCCAAATTTTCATATAATGTATGATGGTACTCCTATTCAGGTAACGGATACTGCGAAATTTCTGGGCATAGTACTCGATAAACGACTGAACGGAATTGCGCACGCTGAATATCTCAGTAAAAAATGCGAAAAAGGCATTAACGCTTTAAGAGCTGTATCTGGTATGTGGTGGGGTGCACACCCGTATACTCAAAAGCTTCTGTACGGTGCTCTTATCCGTAGTCATATTGATTATGCATTATTTGTTCTGGACCCATTCAACAAAGTAGCCACAGAAAAACTTAATCGTATTCAGTACCAATGCCTACGCATTATCCTAGGAGCTATGAAGTCTACTCCTACCAATGCACTTCAAGTGGAATGTGTTGATCCCCCCTTGCCTATTCGTAGACAATTCCTTGCAGACCGATTTGTGGGTAAAATGCTGCAGCTTTCGTCCCATCCTCTGTGGTCTAAGCTAACTGAGCTAGCTGGCCTATTACCTCGTAATAAGCCTTTACCATACCTGCTTAATAGCTTCCTTAATTTCACTAATCTTCCAAATCCTTTGTCACGTTTTCCATTGCAAAGTGCCAAGTGGTGGTATTCTCTAGAAAGAGAAGTACTCCAAATTTTCATATAATGTATGATGGTACTCCTATTCAGGTAACGGATACTGCGAAATTTCTAGGCATAGTACTCGATAAACGACTGAACGGAATTGCGCACGCTGAATATCTCAGTAAAAAATGCGAAAAAGGCATTAACGCTTTAAGAGCTGTATCTGGTATGTGGTGGGGTGCACACCCGTATACTCAAAAGCTTCTGTACGGTGCTCTTATCCGTAGTCATATTGATTATGCATTATTTGTTCTGGACCCATTCAACAAAGTAGCCACAGAAAAACTTAATCGTATTCAGTACAAATGCCTACGCATTATCCTAGGAGCTATGAAGTCTACTCCTACCAATGCACTTCAAGTGGAATGTGTTGATCCCCCCTTGCCTATTCGTAGACAATTCCTTGCAGACCGATTTGTGGGTAAAATGCTGCAGCTTTCGTCCCATCCTCTGTGGTCTAAGCTAACTGAGCTAGCTGGCCTATTACCTCGTAATAAGCCTTTACCATACCTGCTTAATAGCTTCCTTAATTTCACTAATCTTCCAAATCCTTTGTCACGTTTTCCATCTAATCCTTTGTATTGTACACCGTACAATGCATTGGTTTATTTCCCACATATCATCACAGATCTTGGCTTGTCCAAGGGTGATCCGGGCACTAACACAAAATTTCTAGAGGCAGTTAATGAAAAATGGTTGAATTACTTACACATCTACACTGATGCTTCAAAGCTTTCAAAAGAAGGCTGTGTTGGTACAGCTTGCTGGATTCCAAAATTCAAAATTATTTTACAATTCAAATGTCCCCCCGCGTCCTCAGTGTTTACAGGTGAGGCTGTTGCTTTATTAGAAGCAATCCTGTTCTCACAGTCCCATAACGTTAAACAAACTGTTATTTTTACTGACTCACTAAGCTGCTTAATGGCTATAAAGGGTAACCCGTTTCAAAGTAAATAAAGATCTTCAATTGTTTTAAGGATTCGTGAAGAATTATACTCATGTCATCTCAAGGGTTTGAATATTACTCTGGTTTGGATCCCAGGCCATTCTGGAATCAGTGGGAACGAATCGGCAGACTCTTGTGCTAAATTAGCTGTCCAGTGTGGTACCTTGGAACATTTTGTTAATTCGGCTCATGATCTGTTGTCACTTGCAAGAACTCATTTGGATAAGTCCTGGTCTAAATACTGGGATTCTTCAAAATCTCAGAAAGGAAAATATTACGCATTTCTTCAACCTGATATCCCAAAGCGTCCTTGGTTTTACTCTCAAAAATTTGCAGAACGGAAAGTTATTTCAACAATTTGTCGTTTACGCCTTGGACATGCATGTACACCTATGAGCAATCTCAATCGTAAAAATATATAAATTAAATTGGATTTTATAAGCAAAATGATAAAAATATGTAAATATAAAGATTAATACATACTTTTAAAATTTGACTCTGTGTAAAAATTTTAAAATAAATTTACCCTTTTTTATACACGAAATTGAACTTTTGTCATCTCATACAGCGTTCAAGGGGATATTTTGAAAATTCAAGATATGAAATCTCAAGATAAAGATAAATAAAACAAAATATTAATTTATGAAAAAAGAAAATAACAATGTGTACTCAAATTTATAAAAAAGTACATGACTATAAATAACTATTACAGTATTCAATTTAATGAAATATACATAACAAATATTATAAATTACATTTGAAATTAATACAAAGAAGTGAATTTACAAATATTTAACAACTATTTAAATAATAATAAATAAGAAGTGATTTAATTTATTAAATTTCATTTAATTCCTTTAACATTAGGATAGATAAAATGAAAATCTGAAACAGTAACTATAATTTTGTCCATCATTAAATATTAAAAAGAAAATTATATGATACATAAAATGTACAAACAAGTCATAGCGAGATTTACTTGTGTATGACTAATTTATTTAATTTTACCTTTTTAATTTCATGTTAATAATTTGAAGGCAATCTCCAAAAATATTAATAATATCAGAAATATCGTTTGTTACTTTTCTTATACTCAAAATAGGATAGTTAGCACCTAATACGGCTTTACGAAGGGGCTCAAAAAAATTTTTTTTTAATATAGGGAAGCCTACATTTAAATGAGGCCAATATGAAGACATTGGCACAGTAAATCAAACCAGAATATTTGCGTTTCATATGTACATTTCATATGTAGCAGTGTAGAAAACGTATAAAAACTAAAGTCTACAGCCAATAGCGTAACTATCCACAAAATTTAGTAACAAGAACAACTAGTCTTTTTGAAATTGATACTTGATTTTTTAATTTAATTTGTAAAACAAATAATAAATATTAATCAAAAATAACTGAAGTATAACTTAAATTGCATGCATAGAAAACAAAATCAATCGGCAATGTAAGTTTTATGGCGGAAGATTTACGCTCATGCATACTGTGCTGATAACTTACACGACACTAAGGTGTAAATTACTAACGCCAACATACCTAACATAATATATTCAAAACATACACAATATCCGACTGAAGCAATAATCTTATCCTCTTATATAGAATTTTTAAAGTTTGCATTTGTTTGGTAAAAATATCTTTTACGTTCTTTAAAGTGAAATTTTATGTTTTCCTTTAACAGGAATGAATATAACTGGTATTTATATATACTGACTTTTGTTCGTGGTAAATGGTTCTTGAATTTCGATTTCCTATGAATCTCTCTTGACTATCGAAATTGCTGGTTGTTTTTCAAATGTGTTAAAGAAAAGTAATTAATATTTTTAGTTGTATTTTCGGTCCGGTACAAATCAATATTAGTTAACAATAGCGAAATAAATTGTGTACGTACAAAGTACATATATAAAATGAATGAATTTATTTATTTATATATATATATATATATATATATATATATATATATATATATATATATATATATATATATATATATATATATATATATATATATATATATATATATATATATATATATATATATATATATATATATATATATATATATATATATATATATATATATATATATATATATATATATATATATATATATATATATATATATATATATATAAATATAAATATATATATATATATATATATATATATATATATATATATATATATATATATATATATATATATATATATATATATATATATATATATATATATATATATATATATATATATATATATATATATATATATATATATATATATATATATATATATATATATATATATATATATATATGGTGTGTTCAAAAAGTATCGCGAATTCCCCTTCAAAGTAATCCCCATGAGATATTATACACTTGTGCCAACGGTTTTTCAAATCTTCGAAGCACTTCAAAAAATCATTTTTTTTTATCTTGTTCAGCTCCTCCTTCGATGCCGTCTTTATCTCGTCAAGTGTAGCATAACGTCGTCCTTTCATGGGCCTCTTCAGTTTAGGGAACAAGAAAAAGTCACAGGGGGCCAGATCTGGGGAATACGGTGGCTGCGGCATCATTAGTGTGTTGTTTTTGGCCAAAAAGTCGCGCACAAGCAACGATGTGTGAGCAGGGGCGTTATCGTGGTGCAAAAGCCAATTTTTGTTCTTCCACAAAACCGGGCGTTTCTGGCGGATTGCTTCGCGCAAATTGCGCATAACTTGCAGGTAATAAACCTTATTGACCGTTCTACCCTGTGGCAAGAACTCATGATGCACCACGCCCCTGCAATCGAAGAAAACTGTCAGCAAAACTTTCACATTCGACCGAACTTGGCGCGCTTTTTTCGGTCTTGGTTCGTGCGGCAGCTTCCATTGAGATGATTGAGCTTTGGTTTCCACGTCATAACCATAAACCCACGATTCGTCACCAGTTATGACCCTCTGGAGCAAATTTGGGTCGTCGCGGACAGAGTCCAACATCTCATTAGCAATGTTCATGCGATGCTGTTTTTGGTCGCAAATGAGCAATTTTGGTACGAATTTCGCGGCGACCCGTCTCATGCCCAAATCATTGATAAAAATCGAATGGCACGAGCCACAGCCTCAGCAACTTCTCTAATGGTGATTCGACGATTGGCCAATACCATTTTCTCCACTTCATTAATTTTTTCGTCTGTTGTTGAAGTGCTCGGGCGTCCGGCACGCTCTTCGTCATTCACATCTTCTCGGCCTTCTGAGAACATTTTGTACCACCGATAAACGTTGCTTCGGTCCAAAGTAGCTTCTCCGTATGCCACAGTCAACATTCGGAATGCATCCGCGCACTTAATTTCGTTTTTCACACAAAATTTGATACACGTTCTTTGATCCATTTTTTTGAATGGGTAAAAATCGAAGACGATCCAAAACACGTGCAAGCAAAGCAGCTGTCAACAATTAAGTGAACATTCAAAATGGCCGAGGTTGTCGGCATAAGTGAGAGACATGAGTACCAACATAACGCCACAAAAAAATTGAAATTTGAATATACGTAACCCGCGAAAATTCAAAATTCGCGATACTTTTTGAACACACCTCGTATATATATATATATATATATATATATATATATATATATATATATATATATATATATATATATATATATATATATATATATATATATATATATATATATATATATATATATATATATATATATATATATATATATATATATATATATATATATATATATATATATATATATATATATATATATATATATATATATATATATATATATATATATATATATATATATATATATATATATATATATATATATATATATATATATATATATATATATATATATATATATATATATATATATATATATATATATATATATATATATATATATATATATATATATATATATGGTTTTTGAAATCACACAAACACAAAAAATGCCACAAAGAGGAGTATTTTTTACAATTGATTTTTACACACACTGCTACGATTACATTCCGTTCAAGTTCAAGCACGGCCTACGTTTTGTTTATTAGATATTTTAGAATCAAACACTTCAATTTTAATGATCATTGCAATGCTCTAACTGACAATAAGACTTACTGACTTTATTAGCGGTATATATTGGTATGTTAATGTTAAATATCTATATTTTACAAAATACAATAACACGAATAAAATAAAAAAATACACAAGCAAATCGTAGTAGTCTATCCTCCCTGTAAAAATTATTACACACACATAATAAGAAATACTCATGTTAATTATATAAATTGCTCCCATCATAAAAGCTATTTGAACTTTGATTTTGCGAACCGTATCTTTAATTTTTTATTATTTTGGTTCTTATGATGGCAAAGCCAAATAATTCTACCCTTTGGAAATCTGTGCTGAATCAGTTTATTAATTACGTTGAAATTGTCAGCTACGGAGCTTCCACTCTTTGTACATATTTTATTGGTAAATAATAGCTTTTGTTGATTCCTGTTGGCAAACTTCCGAATTAGCCGATCAATCAGTTGTTAGGTACAAATTACGCTTGAAATCTAATATTATATACTTTCCTTACTTGTCTTGCTTTAAGATGGGCTATAGAATAATTAAGTAGATAAGCCTGATTAGATTTAGTAGCAGAAATAAACACATAATTTATAATATATGAATTGATAAGAATTATAAAAAAATGGCTGACTTTGTGTTGTGGATACGCATAGTCCATGTCACTTGTTACCATGTAGTTTGATAAAATAATGAACCTTCTCTTTCACATTGATTAACTTATATATTAATCAATTGCTTCTCTTATATTCTTGTGCATTGTTTTTTTAATGAAACGAATATGGGAACATATTTTCTAACATTATATTTCTGTAAGCACATTGAAAATTAAATTATAGCGTAATAAGCATCGGAAGAAGCGCCATGTTAAAAGATAAACATAAATTCGTTGTAAATTCGCAAATTAATGAACTTACAGTGAAAATATGTAAAGCAATTTTTTTTAATGCGACACAGTTTGTTTTACTTTCATATTCTGTATACATTTTTGCTTGTAATAAAATAACGGAATAACGACACTCTAATTTCCACCATCCACCATCCACTACACATCATATAATATATCATCTTAACTATGTACTAGTCTATTTTTTTTGGTTACTTTGTTTTTTTTTTATTTTTTTTTTATTGCAGAGTAGGCAGAGGGAACTGCAGGATATTTTTCTATTGACAAATTGGTACTTAATTTTTTTTTTATCTTCTCGCTTTACCCACACATGGCAGGGTAGGCAGAGGGAACTGCAGGAGCCATGGGAACCTAGTGCTAAGACACTCTTTTGCTTAGTTCCTGCTTTCTCCGTCCTCACTTTCCGCCTTTTTCGAGGCATTGCGTATTAAGTGGCGGAAAAATGGAAATAGGAAAATCCATCTTCCCCGAGTGGGAATCGAACCCTCAAGCCGTCGCGTTTACAGGCAGACGCTTCGTCGGCGACGTCCTTTGGTTACTTTGGATCTATCGATTTACACATATATGCCTATGCCTATTACCGACTTTATTAGGGAAACTTAACTTTTTCACAAAGAGAATATAATTTTAATATTTTAATACACCTTTGCGAGTTTCACTGTATGAGTAGCTTTGAAAATCTATTGTGATTCTTGTACTCAAATCTAGTTTTGTAATATATTGTATGTAAATGTAAGTCCAATTAAAAATGTAAAAATCGCGATTTATTTTGTAAAATCCTGCTAATGAGTCAAAGTTAAAACCTTTTAATAACAAAACTAAAAATTAAATATAATTTTATTTAAAAAATTAAGTTTATATGAATAAAAGAATGAATTGTAACAAGTACTTTTAATTCATTTTTTGAAGATACTATAGTTAAGTTACTATAGTTTATAAATTTATGTATTAATTATTTATAACCTAAGTGTAATTTCAATTTATATTTTATCTTAATAAAATTTTTGCCTCGATCTTCGTCCTTTCATTTCTATGTTTGATTTCGTCAAGGATTCTTCATTTTTACAATGCGAATTACATATACATACATGTTGATGTTGTGATGCTTATCTTATTGTTCACCTCGATTAAGCACTCAAGCTATACAACAGAGAAGTGTCATTTAGAGGGGGGACCCTAAGTATAATTTGTCATTAGCGCAAAACCGCGCTTAAGAAACGAAATATATTGTTTGGGCTTGTTAGATCATGTATATGAAGATAAAGTGACAATAACAATATATCCTATATATCTACATTGGTTGGTATATCTGCATTCGTATTTTTCAGAAAAGGACAAAGTTATATGAGTACGTTTATTTTACTTTTACGCTTTCTCTGGATTAATCTGAAATAAATATACACAGATAAATCTGTATTTTCAACTTTTAAGAGACAGTACATACGTAAGTATCGTACTTAAAAAATACAGAAATTCACCATACCATCAACGTACCATTTCTGGCACTGGAAATAAATCGATATCACAGTGTCTAGAACTCGCCATGATTGTATAAAGAAATTTCGCTCTTTATTCGTATTTATCTTATATTTGTCCCTTATATATGTATATATATATATATATATATATATATATATATATATATATATATATATATATATATATATATATATATATATATATATATATTTATTTTTTTTTTTTTTAATTAGACTTACATTTACATACAATATATTACAAAACTAGATTTTGAGTACAAGAATCACAATAGATTTTCAAAGCTACTCATACAGTGAAACTCGCAAAGGTGTATTAAAATATTAAAATTATATTCTCTTTGTAAAAACGTTAAGTTTCCCTAATAAAGTCGGTAATAGGCAGTATGTGTAAATCGATAGATCCAAAGTAACCAAAGGACGTCGCCGACGAAGCGTCTGCCTGTAAAAGCGACGGCTTGAGGGTTCGATTCCCATTCGGGGAAGATGGATTTTCCTATTTCCATTTTTCCGCCACTTAACCCGCAATGCCTCGAGGCGGAAAGTGGGGACGGAAAAAGTAGAACTAAGCAAAGGAGTGTCTTAACATTAAGTTGAAATAGAAAACAATCCCGCAGTTCCCTCTGCCTACTCTACAATAAAAAAAAAGAAGAAAAAAAACAAAGTAACCAAAAAAATAGACTAGTACATAGTTAAGATGATATATTATATGATGTGTAGTGGATGGCAATAAGCTAAAAAAAAATCATCGAGTTTCTTAATTTTTCGTTTTATGGAGTTAATCGATGTGTGCACTGAACGGCTCATATATATATATATATATATATATATATATATATATATATATATATATATATATATATAGATATATATATATATATATATATATATATATATATATATATATATATATATATATTATATATATATATATATATATATATATATATATATATATATATATATATATATATATATATATATATATATTATATATATATAGATATATATATATATATATATATATATATATATATATATATATATATATATAATATATATATATATATATATATATATATATATATATATATATATATATATATATATATATATATATATATATATATATATATATATATATATATATATATATACATATATATATATATATATATATATATATATATATATATATATATATATATATATATATATATATATATATATATATATTCCGATATTAATCAAGATAGCCATCAAAGAAAAATCAACTTTTGTCAAGCCTCCATAGATTAGAATCTTATGTGAAGCTTCCATATAAAATGTTTACTGATCATAATAATCTCATAATATAATAATATTAATAACTTATTAATTTCATATATAAATAGAATAATGTCATTTCTTATTCAAATAGATTTAATTAACATGCAATTGCCCCATAGCCCGAAACGAAAAGTACCTTGAAAAATAAATAAAAAGCTTAGATCCATATTCAATAGGAACTACATAACAAAAGCTTACCAATTGCTTATTTCTTTCTAACTATTATCGATATTCCGTTGCTTACTTTTCCCATTTATTTGTTGTTCTGAAAATTTTATGATAAAATATTTCTTTGTAAAATGTAAATTATACATTTTTACATGTTTCTATGTTTGCAACTTGTTTGCTATGGTGGCAACATTAGTTTTAAAAAATTATTCTTTCTAATAATATTTAAAATCCTTTTCAAACTGTGAATACTTGAGTAGCAACCGTTTTACTAAATATTTGCTGGACCAAAGTTTAAGTAAAAATTTGCAGTCCGGAAGCACGTCTTGGCGTCAGCTTGCGACAAAATACAGTTAAACTTCATTTAAATACAAGTATATATATATATATATATATATATATATATATATATAGTATATATATATATATATATATATATATATATATATATATATATATATATATATGTATATGTATATGTATATATATATATATTTCGACAAAGTTACTTAAACAGAGAATACTTAATATGACATGTATATTTTGTACTAATAACTATAAATATTATAATTTATACTTTTTTAAGGTGACAAATTTAAAAAATAACTAATATTAGGAAAAACGTAATATTTTTCAAAGCGAAAAACATGTAGAAAAGATTTTTAAATAGTTATTGTTCATGCCAGATGAATCACATTACCTAATGCTAACTTTATTAAATTTAAAAGTCTTCCGTACCCTTTTAATTTACAATAATTTTAGTTCCTTATCACTATGAGGTGTAAAAGAGAGACACTTTCTGATATATTTTATTAAATTATAAAATATATAAGTATATAACTAATAATATAATATAAGTATATAAATAATCATTACGATTTATTAGGATTAGGATTTAAGATTTTTATTTACGTAATATTACGTTAAGGGTTCAACTCCCACTCGGGGAGAATATCTTTATTTATTTATTTATTTATTATATTTAATTTGGTTTATCACATAGGTACAGTAAAGTTATAAAATACATTGGTACGTAACACAAACCAAGAACCATACAAATGTTTGGATGATAACACCACATGCAAAATTAATGTGAGAGTGGAAATATAAACATAAAACATAATAATAATAGCTACATATATGAAGTGAAAAAATACAAAAAAAACACAATATAACACCAGAAACAAAACACTATGTGTACAGGCTTGCAGCATTACATTTTGCAAACGAGTTTACTCTTGATTTTACGAAGTGATTCCCAAAAAATATCAATATATGTGGACTGTTTATTTGCTAGACGGCACAAACGAGGTACTGGAGAGTTAGAACCCAATACAGTTCTGCGAATTGGAAGGTGAAAAAGTGTTACAGGATATCTAGGACATTTGTAAGGAACTTTTAACTTAAATAATGACAATAGATTGGGACAGTTATAGTGATAATTTAATAATTTGTAAAGAAAAGTTAAATCTAGCATGTCCCTTCTTGCGGTCAATGGTTGAATATTAAAGTATCGCAATCTATCTTTGTAAGAAGGCATACTTTCAGAAATTCCTTCCGACTTTGCTAAATGCCATAGAAATCTTTTCTGAATTCGTTCAATTCGCAACGAACTAGTGGAATAGTGGAGGTCTCCAGACAGTACTACAATATTCCAGGATGCTGCGAACGTGACTATTATACAGCATTATTTTAGTTTTGGTGTGTTTAAAAATTTTTACAATTTCTTAAAATAAATCCAAGTAATCGTGTGGCTTCTTGCTAATAAAATGTTATATGGTCACTAAATGTTAATTTTGAATCAAAAATGACGCCAAGGTCTTTAATTGTTTCACTTTTGATATTGGCACTCCGTCAATGTTGCAATCGCATTTAATTACTTTTTGTTTTCTGGTAAATGTTACATGAAAACATTTTTTAAACGTTAGCATCATACCATTTACGGTACACCAATTTACAAGCTCGTCTATATCATTTTGTAGCAGAACAATATCCTCGGAAGTATGCACGACTTTTAGAAATGTTAAGTCATCTGCAACATAAAAGGAGTACAATGAGTAAAAATCGCTGGCAATCGTTAATGAAAACGTTCAATAAAAAGGGTCCTAAGTGAGAGCCTTGTGGAACACCTGATGTAATTTCGTATAGTGATGACTGATAACCGGAGATTACGACATAAAATTTTCGTTTTTCAGTGTACGATTTAAGCCCCTTGTAGTATTTTCCCAGTATATCCATTCTCCATATAGCTTCCGTACAAAATATGATGAGGCACTAAATCAAATGCCTTGCTAAAATCACTATAAATAACTTCTATCTGATGACCGCATCAACAGATTTTTGCAACATTTCTGTGAATTCCACTAAGGTAGTACATTGGATCTGGATTTAATAAATCCATGTTGAGCAGCACTGATTAGGGGCTTAAAATGTGCAATTAAATGAGAAGTACAAGTATTTCAAAAACTTTAGCAAAAGTTGAAAGCAGTGATATTGGCGATAGTTTGTAACATTTTTCTTATCATTATTTTTATATATAGGAACTGTTTTGGCAATTTTCCACTGATTTGGAAATACTCCGTCTTCTAGCGATTTATTATAAATAATAAATAATGGATCAGATAGACTCTCAGCACAATTGCTTATAAATTGTGGAGGAATATCATCAGAACCTGATCCTTATAACAATTTAAATTTTTTAATGATTTAATTATTTCATCCTTGGAGATTTTTATCCTGGAGATTGTATTTGTAGCAAAAATTTGAGCCTTTGCAGTACATCCATTGTTTATATTTTGTGCTGAAACATAAATACTAGAGAAATATTTTGCAAACAAATTTGAAATATCCTTGCCTCCAATTGCGCTATTAACTCCATCAGTCATTTCAGTAGGATATGAACTAGTGTTTTGGTGCTTACTTTTCAAAAAAGACCAAAATATTTAGGGTTAAAAATTATATTATTTTCGACACTAGTGACATAGGATTTGTAGTTTTTACTTGCCAATGTTTCACAACGCTCATTTAATAAATCTAAAGAAATCTTATCCATAGGGTTTTTATACTTCATATATCGGAGATCAAGTTTATCCCGCTCTCTTATCAAGCCTTTGAGATCGGGACTAAACCAGATGGGATGTTTATAGTTATTGGGTTTATATTTAGGTACAAACTCTTGAATACATGAGTTTAAGATTTCGTATAATTTTTGAATCATTTCGTCTATTTTCTGGCAATCACATAAAATAATTTTCCACTGTATATTTACAAGATAATCATTAATAAGATCATAGTCACATTTATTAAAATTGTACCTAACATTAGTAATTTCTTTTAACATTTTTATTTCGAAATCCATAAAAGTAGTGATTATCGGGGGATGAAACCTATCAATATTAACAAGAGATGATGAAGCAGAAGAAACAAAACAGTTATTAATATCGGTGAAAACAAGATCTAAAATTCGATCAGACGCATTTCTTATATTATTGTATTGTTTTACTTGATTTAAATTCGCAAAATCTATAAGCAAATTAGCCAGAGTTGACGTGCAGTTACCTGGGTTGGCATTTTGGGAATCCCTTTCAAAGGACCACTCAATACATCCAAGATTAAAATCACCTAAGATACAGTACTATAACTATGCAATTCAGATACACGATTACAATTATTAAGAATATTTTTAATGAATTCAATGTGATAGGAGGAGGTAAGTAAACACCACAAAGAGCAATATTATAAATTTTGTTGGAATTTTCAATCCGTATTGCGATCCATAGATCTTCACAAAGGCTATCCCAGTCAAACATACGACTGCATTCTATTTTTTAGTAACTGCTATGAGTACTCCACCTCCTTCCTGTTTATGTTGAAAACTTGTTAACTTTCTATCCCTCCTAAATACGTTATATCTGTTATCGAATAATTCAGAATCTAATATGTTATCGTTCGACCATGTCTCCGTTAGAATAATGATATCATATTATTACAACATATGTTCGTATAAAGGACATGAGTTTTGCTTTTGAGTCCACGTACATTTTGGTAGTATATGTTTTAAGTATAAAGGTTACAGTTCAAGCTGAAACATGTGTAGGTTCTTACCGACTTATATTTTTTTTGAGGAATCCAATATCCTTTACCAGCTTACACTCAAAAAATCATTCGTATTACGTAAGAAGACTTCGACCCATTTTTACCCAGACCAGGCTTTGTCTCCCTTTTCCCTTGCCACAGTTCTTGCAGGCATGGAGGGCTTATTTAGCTACATGATAAGTGGCTCGCTTATATATATGTCTTTCTCTCCAAGCAATACCCACATTTGTATATTCAATTTATTATCAGGATTACTTTGATTGTTAGTTTATAACAGATGACAATATAATATCTCTTGTTTTTGGAGAGTTTATTGTAAAATAATAGAACGAGGCCTTGGGCTATGTGGATCCAATTTTGCTATACGGGTACAATGTAAAATATATCCTTGTTTAAGTTGCAATTTATGGAGGTAGTTAATTTATGAATTATATTATCAAGGTTTTCATTTCTACTCTCTGGAATACATTGTATTTCTAAGTTGTTACTTCTGCTATGTTGTTCAATATTATTAACTTTGTTTGTCAAGGTCTTCAAATTTAGGATTAAATTAAAATTTTCATCTTGTAACCTCTTAATTGTTTCCTGAGCTGGAATCAACCTTCTTTCTAATATCTTCATACTGACTGTTTAAAAATTGCATAGATTCCTTCACTTCCACAATTTCCTCTTTAATACATCTTAACTCTTGTGTAATCATATTAGCTAAATTTTTGTTAAGTTCTAATGACAACTTTTGCATTTCTGACTTTACCACATCGCAAATAGTATCCCTTATATATGCAAGTGAAGCGGTATCACTAGAAGGTTGGGGAGGAGACGATATTGCCGGTCTCTTTGTGGATCGTTTAACTACTACATTTTGTTTAATATTTGAAGTTTTGTTGCGCGTATTAAGTCGCACCGGTGTATCATCAGTTTGACCACTTCTTTGTTTATTGATTGAGCACGACGGACATTTCCAATACTGATCATTCATTGCAAGAATTAATGTTAAGGCAGTTAAGATGATAGCCTACTTTGCAAGTGGAACATTGCAGAAACGCCTCGCCCTCTATCGGCGTGTTACAACAACCCCATGTAAGGTTTGTCTTATCCGACATACTAGACATAATTAAACAAATAATTTATTTTATAAAAAATAAATTGTTATATTTTACTTTCTAGTTGGATACGAACTCAGGTTCATCGGTTGTTAAAGTCGGGCTTAGGCCTCTGAGCTACTATAAGCTTAGCAACAAAGCTCAAAATATTGTATATTTATCCAATGTACTGTTTTTTTAAACAAACAATGTTTTACGTATATATTTTCCATTTCTTATAGAAAAGCGTTGTACAGCCTTTCTTTAAAACACTTTAGCACTTTGACTCATAAAGTTCCTTCTAAATCAAAATAAGCTAACACTTTCACTCAACGTATAAAGGGGACGGTAGATTCACATAAGTGTTAAAAGTTATTTAAAGTTTTTATCCATTTATTCTCACTTTTTATAATAGATAAAAATGTTACTCACTAATATTTGGCTTAAGTTATTATATAAAGTATATATGAAAGGGAAATACACAGTTTTAAAGTAATTTGTGGAATTGTTTCGGAACGTGCACTAATCACTTCTTCCTCTCACTAGTACCGTATGATGAATCCGACACAGTGCTACGACTGTCGTGTTAAAGTATATATATATATATATATTTTCTTGTTTTTATTTGCTTTTTTTTTTATTATTGCTGCTAGAAAGAAAACGCGGCGTTTAGTTCTGCCACTCAAGGCGAAATGCCTTGAACGTAGTATCTTAATATTAGTTGTTTTCCTTATGCTCACACTTTTCACCCTAAATGCCTAGAAAAGGCAGAAACTGTGGAGCTAAAAATTAATAAGAAAAATTAGACATTACATAAGACCGAGAAAATTGTTTAAAGCTGATAAATATATTTTAAATAAACCTTTTTAACATACATATTATATTGAAAAGCAAACATATAATATTATTTTAAGTCACACATATTAATTACAACTAACAGGGCTGGGTTTAGTTCTCAACTCTGGAGTTTAGTCGGTAAGACGAATTGAATTTCAAATAGCTACACTAACTGCGCTGTTCAAGCTAAATTAATTCGCGTTAAATTTCTTGATTTTGCATCAGCGATTATAATATACGGAAATTGCTGACTCTTACGATAAGATTTATCTTTTATCTCTATGTATAATGTTAGTCATCTAGATGTAGGCTAGAGAGGAAAAACATGATTTTCCTAGTTAAATTCTAAATATGTTTAGAATTACAATTTTTTTATTAGGCTTAGCCAAGCTTAACTATGTTATATTATATTGTAAATTATTTTACTACATAAAATAGGCGATGTCAGTCACGTTCCACGTGCTACGACACAGTGCTACGACTGTCGTGTTAAAGTATATATATATATATATATATTATTTCTTTTTTTGTAAAAAAAATTATAAAAATATTTCATATTTTCACATTTTTTAATATTTAAGCAAAGACAAAAATTGGTGTCTCAAGAAATAACGATAGAAAAACAAATATCATAATTTATTTCCAATAAGCAGTCTTAAAGAAATTAAAAATAATCAAAGGGAAATCTCCTAAGAAAATTTAATAATCTGATAGTTCAAACGATTACAAATACTTTCGTAATTTAATAAACATCAATATATTTTAACAGGATGCTGTGCTAAATTTGGCGAAAGCAATTTACTGTCCAATTTAAAGATTAAAAAAGCTAAGCGGTTAATAAAGTTAGCAATTTGATTCAATATACTGTGTATTTTAGTATCTAGGGGTTTCTGATAACGAAGCCAGTTTGCAGGTTCAAACATATGTTTATTTAAATAACTATCGCAGTCTATTACAATGGATAAAATTACCTCACCAAGATATAATTGACTTTTCCATTTAAATTCTTCTTAAGAATATGATATTAACTATTTATTTTCCCTGGTTATTAGTGAAACTGTGAACACAGCAAGCTCTATTTCATATTTAGTTTGTAGCAAATTACTATCAATACTTACAAAGTAAAGGCCAAGGCTCAAACTCCGCCAAAAGTGTGCTATCTTTGCGTCTCAGTATGGTTTTCAACCAGGATCAGACACTATGGATGCCATATTTGTCCTCAGATCTTTGATAGATATATATACAGGAAAAAAGAGAGCTCTGCATGAGGCCTTTTGGACTTGGTGGGCACTGCGATCCAGGGGATCCCTAAAGCCTTTATTGAGATTACCAGAGATATGTACAAAGATTCTGAGGTTAGAACTGCTTTTGGCAATACCAAACGTCTCTCAATAAAGTAGGGATTAACCAATGCTCAGCTA